>VDFB02027768.1:0-31384 GCA_007258455.2 Sequoia sempervirens | reverse complement strand
GTTAACCAAAAACAGCTCTACAAATATCCATTAGAACAAATATCTATCATGATCTCATCAACAAACTTAGAACCAAAAGCAAACATTAATTTAAATGTTTATCAACAAATATTTGCGCACCTTCTTTAATCTAACCCAAGTTATAGGGTTTGGCTATTGAGAAAATTTCAAACTAAGTTTAGGTACCAAACTTTGTGAAATAAAATATTAATGTATGAGAATCAATCTTAATGCTAAATAATACCCCTATCCATCAAAACAATCTTTTTTAGTAGTTCAAGAACTATTAGAATAAATCTTTGAAGCACATTCAATTTTATATATAACCTTATTTATATGTGACATATGCACATCCCTTTTACTCTTTTACCTATGTGAGATATTTTTTAAGTGAAGCCTCAAACAAGATGATTAGAACATCACACAATTTTCTATTTGATTAAGGTCGTTATTAAGGTGGTAAGGCCCTAAAAAATTACCCAAGTGCTATGGTTATATTAATCATGATTAATAAATAATAAAGCTTTATATTGACTATAATGTCAATGATAATTACTAAAGTAATGACTAATATTTTAATAAATGTTCATATAGAATATCATATGAGGTAATATCCATGGCTCAATGTTTAACAAAAGTTGATTAAATATAGTCTAAATTTGTATTCAAGTCATGTAGTCGACCTTAATGACATGTTTTCCACTTATTGAAGGTAGATGGGCTATCATTTACTAAAATGATGATTATTTGTAAAGAGTTTGAGACTAGTATTTGTGTAGAATTATGTCAGCTACATTTAGGAAGTAAGGGATGATGTTGAAATAGGACCATGTCTTCAACTAAGGTTTTCAAACCAACGATTTTATCTTTAATTTTTTAAGAATATTGTTATGTCTTGATAAATTTGGCCAAAATGTTTAGGTGATGCTAATGTGGACTAGACCAACAAAGTAGAAGGCACAGTGTTTAGTTTAACATGAATTCTAATTAGTGACTAGTGATGGTACATAAGTGGCCAAGAGAAGGAAGGAAGAGAAGCTAGGTGTCTAAATTAAGATGTTGGGTTCTAGGAGATAAGAAAATATGATTCATCTAAGTGCAAGAGACGACAATAGGGAAAAGTCCAAGAATAATGTATAGGGAGTAAATAAACTAGGATCACCAAGGAGAATTTGTGATAATAGCGAAACTTAGAGAATATTGTGAATAAAATCAATTAAACTAGTGATTGGTAGATAAATAGGTAGATGGGTTGTAAAGTAGAGAAACACTAGGAATAATATAACAATGCTAATTTATAATTGCATGACCCAGGGATAGACCAAT
Organism: Sequoia sempervirens; assembly: GCA_007258455.2. Lineage (NCBI taxonomy): Eukaryota > Viridiplantae > Streptophyta > Pinopsida > Cupressales > Cupressaceae > Sequoia > Sequoia sempervirens. The sequence continues at coordinate 30,058 of VDFB02027768.1, read as the reverse complement.
CCAATATAGACAAAATTTACATGCTTGAGTATCCCAACAAAGAAAATGATTTCCACACTAGGAAAACTTAGGAAACATTTAGAGGAATTAATGAACTAGAAAATCAACCAATTAAATTCAAGAAGAAAGAGTAATCATAGACTATATAAGTATCAAGATCTAGGTTAAGAATTGAAAAATACTTGATTATAAATTACCTATATATGAACAATGACAAAAATCAAGAAAATTGGAGAAGATATGGATAACAGTTGTGCTAAAATATAACATGACACTATATTTTTGAATAAATCTAAGATTAATGGTTCAACTAAGTGAAGCTAAGTTAGAGCCCAATGGTGTGCAAACTTGTAAACATAAACCTTGTGTGCTTTTTTATATATTGTAACTCTAGATGCAAGTAAATTAGAGTCTTACCTATGTTTGGGATGAAACTTGATAAATGAAAGTCTATCATTGAACTCTTGTGCATATTTAATCATGTATTTTTAATACTTATCTATATTGTAATATTAATCAAAGTCCCTAAGTAATTATATAGTGGAACATCCTTTGCTAAAGAAGTGACGGAGCTAATTCTTTCACTTTCTCTTGTGTATCCTTTATACCTAACCTAATAGTATATTATCCTTTGAAATCTCTTATGGAGTTGAAGTTTTAGAGGTTGATGCACTTGGAGAAGCTTGTTGAATATCAAACTTTGAGTTTTTTTATTGTTATTAAATTGGACCTTCATCCTTATTGATTTATTATTTAGGATGCTTGTCTTGGAGAGTAATATCCTTATTTTATAAATCAGTTGATACTTCTATTTGTTCACTTTGGAAGAAGGAAGCTTATCTCATTGTACCTACTCTACAAGTGTTTTTCTTGAATTTGATGTTGTGAGGCTTGAGGATCAATTAATTCCATGTATTGAATCACCTCTATTTATACCTCTCTTTATTTCTCAAGCGTCTCTTGTTCTTCCTATTGTTGAATACCCAAAATACTGAGAGGGGGGGAGACGGGACAAGGGGGGGTGAATCAATATTCTCTTAAACCATTCAATCATTAAACATCCAATTACTAATGCATATTAAATTGCAGTAAAGAAAAAAAGCATGTAAACATCCACAAAATCACATAACACATGAACACCAAGAGTTTTACGTGGAAAACCCAAAATGGGAAAAACCATGGTGAGGGTTAGCTCACAATATATTATAACCTGTTATAGTATATTACAAAAATGCTCACTGCAGGTGAACTCACTTTCCATGTGGACTCAATGTCCACAAAGATAAAAATAGAAGAGAGATGGTGGCTCATAGCCTATTTTGAACTATTACAAATGCATCTACAATATCTAGGAACACAGTTCCAATGAAGCACAATAACATTCTTTGCACTGATTCTAATTCAACACTCTGCAATGCTCTTCATTCGCACAACTTAGATCTTTAACTTCGCACTGCTCTACCCAAATTCACATCACGCATAGAACATGTCACATCTATCATCCAAAACACAAAAAACAATCCAACATATATATCTACATTAAGTATAATATCAATTACGTCAACCTAATTAGATGTAATACCAAAAATATAACTTGTCAGCTCCAAAACTTATCATCCATAATATGTGCCACAATTCAAATCTCAAAACATCTTAAGACAGGTCAACATGGACCTATAATAGATCCCATATAAGATAGCAATACATATTTATCCTTTACATACCTTCAAACATATTAGGTCGGCACAACATAGGACCTAAACGAAAAAAATCCCCAACTGTACATCCACATCATGACATGTGGACCTCAAAACTCGATGCCATCTAGAATCCATGCTCAACTAATATCTAGAAACTTATCTTCAACATCGCAAGGCCAAAAACTTATCCACAGAGAAGTGTGGATTCTCCCAATCAACTGCACTGAATAGAAAATGACTGTGAAATGCTAGTCGGACATTGTTATTCATAACTCTCAGACTACTTCACCAACCATGATGAAATCTTGGAATTAGGTATATCTAACAGCCACAAAATTAATGTTAGAATCACAAAGTGATATCTTCATTTTTGGAGTAGTGCGGACCCAAAAAATGACTCACTGTTACACTGAACTGGCAGATTTGACACTTAGTCAAATTTCCACACATCTGAACTTTCTAGACCAAATCAACTTGCACAAATGTCTTCCTTAATAACTCCAAAACCTGTTAGAACTGATCAGAATGATCTACAACATTTTGACATCAATGACAACACTGTGATACACCGTTATGAATCATCCGTGCTCATGTTGCCAAACAACATCATCAATGGAAAACTTTGACCATCTCTCCAAACTTCTAACACCTATCTACTAGTTAATTATTGTAAAAAAAATTATTCTTCCATCTCTTGAATAATTTTGTCAATGTTGGACAAGGATAGAGAGGAATTTGGTGGAGAGGACCTTATGGGATATTTTTGATGTGTGACCAAGTTAACTAGATCTTCTTTATTTGATGCATCAATTGTTGAAGGAATGGAAGTAATAGTAGTAGCAACATGGGTATCTATAGGTGGGACAATAGTTCCTAAATTTATAATGATAGGAGGAGAAATAATCAATGGAACTAATGGTGGAGGGAATAATTGGCTAATTGGAAAGGTAACTAGAGTGGAAATTAGGATAACCTATATAAAAACTTGTAGCACTAAATTTACAAGCATAGGAGGAAGAGAAGGAATTGTTTGTATGCTACCTATAGTACTTGGTTCATCTAGTGTAGTCTTATCTTGAATTTTATTTTGCATTTCCAATGGATCTACTTGTTCTACTATCTCTACTTTTTTAGTCGCCTCTAGATATTTCCTCTTATGAAATTTCTTTTGTTCGTTTACTTCAACAATTTTCTTTTCTTTTACTTTGGGCTTGGGAGGCTACAATGTTTCTTGATGTGGTTCTTGTACCTCTATAGACCTCCCCCCTTTTGGATGAAGAACCTTCATCTTTATCTTTTTTCTTCCTTATTTTCTTTGGCTCTTCTTTATTGTAGGTCAAGGTTTGACTTTATCTTTTATTTATTCAATCATTTCCCTCAACAATGTCATATTGAAATTCATACTATTGGTGTTTTCTTGAAGGATGTTAGTTCCTTTTCTAGCCAATGAAGTAGTGAAATGGGATTTTAAAGTAAATTATTTTCTCATATTCTTCATGAAAGATAATCTCATCATCTAATAACTATTCAAGAATTTATGTTATTCCAAAATAATTTAGCAGAAAGGCAATTAACCAAAAAATCCTCCAAGTGTGGTACATGTTTTATTTGTTATCCTACACACTTTTCTATTTTTCTACGTGTGTCAAATGATGGTCTTTAAATGTCATAATAAAAATGATATATTTAGACTTTAGTATCTAATTCCACTACACTAAGGAAATTAGAGCATGCATATATGTTAATCATATTTCAAAAAATATTGAGATGCAGGATCATGGGGTCCAAAAAGTGGCGATATGACAAAAAAGTGGTTGACGAATTTTTTTATGCAAATTTGATGAAACGAAAAGGGTTTACTGAGAAAATTTTCAGCTTTCCAAAAATATAAGATATGCCTTATTTCGAATTAAATAGATAATTATTATTGATTTTCTACATACATTCTAACTAAAGTCTTGATCGATAGGCTGGTTGAAAAACATCTATAACTTTTAAATGGTTAAACATTTTTTTTAATCCAAAAGATGCATCACACACTATACTTCACAAACTATAGTTTAAAAAAAATTAATTAAATTTCATAATTTTCTGACCAAGTTAGTGTGGCCGGACAAATGGTTTTTAATATTTTTAAAAATTCCTACTAGAAAATTTATAACTAAATATTTACTTACAAATAAATTACAAAAAAATGTGTCACATTTGAGAATGTGTCCTCTACTTATATTGAATTATTAAGAACAAAATATTTATTTTTTCTCCCCATTAGGGTGGCCAAACAAACACCTACTTTTCTTCTTTTTTTTGAAAATTTAGTACTACTGCATTGAAATTTCAAATTTTCACCAAATAGATTTACTTTTTTCCAAAACAAGACTAATAGCTTAAAAACAAAATTCAATTTGCTACAAATTATGTTTTTACATATTTTTCAAATTATGTTAATAGCCTCTTCAAATTTTTATGTCAAGTTGCATAACTCCATTTTTCTAAATTTTTATTGCCACTTAGGGGCCTAGTTTGGACCCCCATGATCTTGCATTGAATAGTGTTTGCATTACTATTCTAACTTCTTGTGTTTCAAACAACTATCTAGTCAAATCCAATAATATGATTTTATCCGTGGGATATTTTGGTAACTTGTAAGGTGCCCCAAAAAATCTTGATACCCTTATGTAAGCGATCTTTGTTAATTGGATGAACCAATTTCCATATTTCCTAATATATTGAGAATGACCTTTTGTTCAAATGACCTTCAAATGTTTTGACTATGTACATGGTGAAGGCATCATTTAGTCTCTTATAATGCAACATACATTTTTTATAAACTTTGCGTAGCAATGATAATTTTCATATTCCCTAGCCCCATGACTACTATATCTTTCTTTATTAGCCTAGGATATATTGCCTTCTTAGACAAGAAGTACATCAAATAAGAAGTCATCTAAAATCTCTTTGTGTCCTCCACTATTGCCAACTAATCATGTAAATTATCACTTATGATTTGAGACCAATGAATCATCTCTTGATCATACACCATTGTCTGGATGAACTAGAACATCTATGGCAAGAATGTGGCAGTAGCAGGTAACTCCATTATCCTTCTTAGCAATGTGACTATATCACAATATTTGGCTAAAAAATCACTCATCAAAAGGGAGCTTTGAAATTGTCTACCTTAATACTTGAATCCATCTCTCGTTAATGGACCTCAAGCAAGTGTTTGAGTCTTGATTGTAATAATCTAAGCCACTTTTTATGCTCATCAGTGCTACCTATTGATGGAATGGGATATAGAATGTCCCTATAATGGCCTATGGACTTATGTTACCTAATATTCTTTCTTAAGGAGTAATCACTCTCCTTTGTCTTGCATTGTCATTTTTAGCACATGTAATCACTAAATGTAGACATTCAACTACTGTAGGGAATTGTCTAACTTATGCATTCCAATTATTCACCATCTTTTAAGCTTAGCTTGTATTCATTCTTCCATGTATCTAAATATGAAAGTCTTCTAGGTCTACATGTCTTATGTGTGTATCATCATAGATTCCCATGTTGAATGGATCTTTTATGATAGGACATCATTTGCTTAAATCTAAACATGAAATCTTACAAAATAAATAAAAGCATCCATTAGATTCAAATTATTGTTTGAGTTCCTCCTTTAAGAGTTCTATTTACTTATTTTGACCTTTTTTATCTAATTTAGTGGAATCCAAACTTTAGGATTTCCTTTTAGAACTCCTTTTGTCTAGAGAAGCTAAGTACTCAGTACGTTTCTTATGAAATAAAAACTTTGACGTTCGAGCAACAATAAATACAATTTAGTAGTTTCAAAAAGAAATATCTCTTCCTAGCGTTCACCACACAGCTAAAACCAAGAGATTAGTAACTCAAAAACCTCTAATCTAACAAATCAAAGACCATGCACAAATCAGAAATTAAAAACCCTATACCTTTTTGTTCATAAATAGATGTGGCGCTATATACGATAGATGCGTCAGTCTACTTCTACAAATTCATCTACTAGATGCGGTGCTTAGTTTTTACAGATGTGTCACTCTTTGTCACAGATGCATCATGACACAATTGTAACACAGATGCAATGTGAAAACTGAGGAAAACAAAAAACAAGAACAACGAGCACTAAAATCCAATTTTTAATCAAATCAACCAAATAAGGGGTAATTGCAAGGCTTACTAGTCGTACTGGAGTTTTAGCTAATGTTGAGAAGGTGGTGCAAAAGAATCCAGTGCCTAGTTCTCTGAGAGAAGGAGAAGACCTCCATGTTCAGTTTAAAAATCAATGACATATGCTTACCTTTGCCAAGAAGGACCAGGAGATTGCAAAAAAGGATTGGGAGGCACACCTTACAAAATTGAAGGCATCATATCAAAGTATTCTACCCTCATCTAGCTAAGATGTATATTTTTGTTTTGTATAGACAGATTTTTTATTTCAATGTACATATGCGGAGTTAGTGGACGGTGTTGCTATAATTTTTTGTCCTCTTTGGTGATGAATACTATAGAAAGGGGGAATGAAGCAAATAGAGGGAGCTATTATCATGTAAATATATATGGGGGAGTATAGAAGAGAAGTATCTTTTTTGTGCCCCTTACCCTTGATGTCAAACGGGGAGTATTTTTTGGAGAAGTATGTTGTCATCAATGACAAAGGGGGAAATTCTTGGCAACATGAGCATGATAGTATATGGTGTTTTCATTGATCGCAACCCATTGTAGAATACAGAAGTATTGGTCCAAAGAAGCCCAAGTCTATTGGAGAATTGGTCAAGTCTTGGTGTGCATGTTCACTATTACAGAGCAATAAATTTTTTGTTTGCATTTCTTTATAGTGCATCATCTTGTCATGCGGTTCAGAGGTAATAATGGTGTGTGTTGAAGGATTCTATATCCAAAGTTTCAAGGTTGTATGTCTTTCACAGCTAAAGATATTGATGGCAAAGTATCAGGCTTAGTAGAAGCAGAGTTACAAGTGCATAGTGCATATTGGAATGCCTCGCATTCCACCACGAATAATTATCATGTTGTATGATTTTGAGGAAGTATTTGAGGATGTAAGATGTGTATGCACTCCAAGTGGCAAGTGATTTGGTTATCTGTGTGTCAAGTTGTGAATGAACAGTTAGTTCATTCAATTGTTGCTTCATCAGTTTTGTTATGCGGTGTCGGCCTATGGGTTTTGGAGTCGAGCGGAGTTATGTATGAATTAGAATCATGGGAGTGATTATAGGCCATGTTGACCTATTTTGATGAAGAACTCATTTTGGTTTATTCCAAAAGGTATGTGTGATGGAGTTTTGAACCGATAGGTTTTAGTGTTATACGTTCATCTAATTGGGATGACCTAATTGATGATTTGAGTGTTTGCAAAATATATGTATATATGTAAGGTCAATTTAGTGTTGAGATGATGTAGTGTTGTGATGTGTAAGAGTGTGAAGTGTGATGTGTAATAGTGGTGAAGTATGAAGTACGTAAAGTCAATTTTTTGAGCCTAATTGGAACCATATCTTTAGAATGTTGCAGATGCATTGTTAGTAGTTCATTCTCCAACAATGAACCATTCTTCTATTCTCTTTTCTATTCTGGATAGTGAGTCCTTTGGGCAGTGACCCCTTGGCAATGAGCTTTTCTTTCTAGACAATGAGTCCTCCATTATGTAATCCATTATAACCAATTATAATATATTGTGAACTAATCCTCACTGTTCTTTTTCCCTTTCACATGTTTTCCACGTAAATATGGTGTTCTTGTGTTCATTGATGTGATGCATGCTTTAACTATTTTTTTCATTTCTACAATTTTGATGAGATGCTTTAAATCCATGTTTAAGTTGATGAAGTTAAGAATTTTAGTGAATACTAATTCACCCCTCTCAGTATTCTCGGTGTTCAACATATTATGGGTTGCTTGAGCTCTTTATTCACTTATAACCAAACTGACACAAATAAAGAAGAATCTACCATTTATTTTTGTTGTGGAGGAGCCACAATTTATTCTTGCTATTATTGTATTGAGAGACTAATATCTAGTTGAGCCAATTCTTTCACTTGCTCATGTATATCCTTTCGTACTTGAACTACTTGTAAATCATCCTTTGTAATCTCTCATGTAGTTGGAGGTTTTGATGTTGATATACTTGGAGCATCTTATTGAGTATCAAATTTTGAGTGTTATTTTTTTGAATTGGACCTTCATCCTTGTTGAGTTATTCTTCAACTCACTTATCTAGATGATCAACCTAATTATTTTGTAAATCCATTGATATTTTTGTTTGTTCACTTTAAAAAGGAATCTTATTTGGTTGCACTTAGCCTACATGCACTTCATCTTGAGTTTATTGTTGTGAGGCTTGAGGATAAATGGTTTCTAATTGCACAATAACCTTTGGTTGCACCACTCTTTCTTTCTCCATAATTACTTGTTATTCTTATCCTCCACTATTTACTTCTCGTAATTTTTTATATTCTTCCATCTCTTGAATAACTTTGTCAATGTCGTGTAGTAATGGAGGGGAATTTGCTAGAGAGAACCTTATAAGAGGGTTTTTGTGTGACCAAGTTAATTGGATCCTCTTTATTTGTTACTTCAATTGATTAATGGAATGGTAGTATTAGTAGTAACAAGGGTATCTTCAAGTGGGATAATATTTCCAAAAGTAGTCATAGGTGGAGAAGAAAAAGCTAGGGGAAATACTGGTGAAGGGTTGACTGGATAATTAGCATGGTAATTTGAGTTGAAATTGAGATAACCGAAGGAAATATTTGTTGTAGTAGTATATTTTAAGGTGTAAAAGGAAGAGAATGACTTATTTGTATGTTCCTATGGTAATTGATTCATCTAAAGTAGTTGTCTCTGGAATTATGTCAAAGACATCTACATTCTTAGCCATGGATATAAAAGATAATATAGAAAAATAGATGTATTTGTAAGAAATAAAAAAATGATGTACGATAATTCGCACACTACATGTGGTGAGCCACAATATGCTAGGTGGCTCCTGCATAGGGACCCCATCTATTTTATGGTAATATAATAACATTTAGAGAGAAATGTATAATATGATATTACTTTAAATATTTATGCAATGGATAATTCACACCAACTAGAGGATCAAGATAATGTCATATATAATAAGATGGGTTCATTACGTATAATAACTTATATTATCCTTGCACTGGTATTAGTTTCATTTCATTATAAGATAGTAGATCAATTTTTCCTAGTAGATGTGAGATCTATAGAATTTAGTTATGTGAATAGATCTAGGAGCAAAGAGAAGCATGTAATTATTATTAGTGGGAAACAATTATAATTAATTTTTAAAATGTTAAAAAATTACCTTCGATAATTAATTACATCTATCCATGGTGGATTAGCTTAATCGCCATTGGAAGCTTCAGTCCTTTCATTGAACATTGCACAGATTGTTCCAATGTGTTTCGTTAGATGTGCTAGACCCGAATTGACTCATTACACCTACTTTATTTTGTACCGAGGCCTTCAAATGGGGGGCTATCTCACTTCTATGGGCATTCCCAACCTTCATTATCCTTTCTATGGACAAATTGAGATGGTCAAGCACCTCTTTTTGTTTTTCCCCCGGGCCCAAAAAGATTGGAATTGGATCAATCAGGTTTTCAAACTTTTTCAACCTACCCCTTTTTCTTCGCACATGGTTTTTAATAGTGGATTGGACTTGTTCACCAACCAAATATATCCAAATTTGGTATTCTTTTAGGGTGAAAATTCTTTCCAATAAATAGAAGGATAGGAATGTTGCTCTTTTTACTCAATGTGTTGTTGATAGACACTTTTTTTATATACTAGAGCTATCATATGTTCTAGTGTTCTAATGCAAATCCAGGTGCAAGCTCATAAAGTTGCACTAGAAGTTTCTCATCTTTAGGAGCTACTGGACAACTAGGGCAATGCCCCCTACAGTGTGGCTAGGGCGTTGCTTGACTCTACCTCTCCTAAAGGCCATCAACATAGGCATAGCTAGTCTACTAGATGTGACTATGGTGATCAAGGCTCTCACTCCCATGCTCCCCAATCCCATAATTCCAAGCATTATACTACTCATAGAGGATGGCCCCAACCCTCTCAATAGCCCTTTGCTTCTTATCTTGCGTGTGGAGGAGTAGGTTGGCTTAACTTAGGCAAGTTCCCTAACCTATAACTCATCATTTGTCCATTTCATGCCTAACCACGCATCGAGTATAATATTGAAAAAGAAGATGGTGCTCTCACTCGTAGGGAGCTGATTGATGATGATGCCCTTAGAGATGTGTGAGGGAAGCTTGATGATCAAGATCCACCTTCTACTAGCATTACATTAACTACTTAGTGTTTTTTGGACTTTTCCCTTTGTTTGATTCGTCTTTGTTTAAGAATTGATCCTATTAAACTTTGTGTGTTGTCTTTCTATCACCCTCACTTTTTTTTTTTGTGAATATTGTATTATTTTAATATTATTAATATAATGTTTAATAAGAATTTTCATTAAAAAAATATGGAAAAATATACATAGAATATTATATTCTAATGCTTCTCTCCTAATAATTTATATCTTGAATCTAAGAATAAATATATTCCACAAACATTTTCCCTTTTATTTCACCAAATAATATATAATAAACATTTACTCAAATTACTATTAAGTACAAAATTTATCTTCTAATTCCTTAAAACCCAATAATTTGATAAAAATAATTGAAGTAATAAAAAATCACTATACTTAAACATTATAAGCTTTCGAAACTAAATAAATAAAAAAATTTAAATAAGGATAGGATCATAACTATTTTAACTATTAAATCACAAAAAAATAATGAATTTGATTAGAAAGATACAAATTATACCTCTAAATTTTCATATGATGGTTTGTGGCGTCCTGTTGAAGCACCAAACTTTTGATATTTCACCATTATTCTGCTCATGCTTTATCAAAGAAACATTTTGATCCCTTGAGTTCTATTAAATAATAAAAATAAACATCCTAACAAATTAGCACGTATTTTACATGCTTTTAGAAGTGTTAATTCATAATAATTTAATTTAAACGTAATATCTTAAAAGATAACATTTTGAGAGATAAAGAAAGGGAACAATTTTTTTGTTGTGATAGTATTTTGCTTGTTTATAAAATAAAATAGAAAATATCTTGTATTAAATGAGATGTCACTATATAATTAAGAACATTAAATAATGAATTAGCACTAATGTTTAAGGTCAATGTTTAGATATTTCCAAACACGTTACCTTGACCTAAATATTGCAATTTGCATTAATATCACAAATTGTTTTTGGATATAATTTAGTCTTTTAGAAAACCTCCTCGTGTTCAAAGAATATTAAAAAAAAAATTAAAATTCTATGAACATTCTAAATCTAAATTTTAAAATTATCAACAGGGTGTAATAAATTTAGAATTATGAAACTTTTGATGGCCCATTTTAGGGATTAACAAGGAAAATGAATAGATAATAAAAGATGATTTAATCTAAAATCACAATAAAATAGATTTCTTTTAAAATCAATGAAATTGTTTTATATTCATTTGCAAGATTTTTTGCAAATCAATATTGTGCACATCTACTAAAGAAAGTATTATCTTTCAATTATGGACTTCAAACTAATTCATAATATAAAATTAAATGTATTTAAATTAAATGAGGCAATCCCTAACATAATCATTAGGAATTCAAACAATTTAAAATTAATTGATTTTATTTATTAAATAGAAGGAAACCAATCCACAAAATGTAGTGTTATGTTGTACAATCTTTAATTTCTACAAAATAATATTAAAAAGAAATTTTATAAAACAAATTTGAAAAAAATTATCTATAAATTGATTTTACCTTTGAATTCATATAATTAATATTTCTTATAATAAATAGTTTTAATTGATTATTTAATAAGAAATTACTAAAAAAAAAAGTTAATATTTCATAATTATATAGTGAAATTTGAAGTAATTCCTAACTTCATTCTTTATGAATTTGAAAAATATTTAAGAGAAAGATTGATTTATTTAATTAGATAGGTCTAATGTAAAAGCTATGAATAAATTAATTAATATTCATATTTACTCAACATCCAACCATATTTATGGATTGTTATTGAGTAGGAATTGGTTAAATTTGGAAAAAGAAATTGTAAAACTTTTTGGAAAAAATCTGCAAAAGTTTCGAAAAAAATATGCAAAATTTTTTTTAGAAAAAATCTGCAAAAATTTCTAGAAAAAAATTGCAAAAATTATGAAAAAAAAATCAAAATTCACTGCAAAAAAAAAAATGCTTAATTTTTTGAAATCTAGAAATTCTACAAATAGCCATGTCGCTAAAACAAAGTTGAAAAATTACAATTTTTAAAAAAATTGTCAAAAAAAAAATAGGTCTTGAAACCATGTGATGGTTTAATTGTTAAAAACCCACGAATTTTGTAAAAAGCCTTTGTTTTGTCACTACCACAATCCGTAGAATTCAAACAATCATCAATCTCGAGAATTTACAAAACCTGAGTTTTGATACCATATGACAAAAACAACACAAAAAGTTAACGAAAATTGCATAATAATCTATTAAAAAATAAGGAACAAAAGCATCCTTATATAGGTTACAAATATCTTATCCATAGAGGATAAGGATGAAAAATATCTTATTCACAAAGGATAAGGATGACAACTCATAGGATAAGATTGACAACTCATAAAGCAACCATATTACAAAAATAACACAGAAAGTTAACCAAGATTGCATAATAATCTATTAAGAAATAAGGAGCAAAAGCATCCTTATATAGGATTACAAATATCTTATCCATAGAGGATAAGGATGACGAATATCTTATCCACAAAAGATAATGATGACAACTAATAGGATAAGATTAACAACTCATAAAGCAAAAAGGAAAATCTTATCCACAGAGGATAAAGATACAACTCATAGGAAAAATATCTAAAGTCAACATGACTTTATTAAAGAAGACTCCTAAAGTCTATCCTAAAAGCAAATTGACCATTACAAGATAAAACATCACTTTAATACCCTCCCTTAATGGTCATTCTACTAACTTAAACTATGTCTACCCACAATCTGATAGTCTTCTAGCCATGAATGCATAAAATGCAGACTCCTTCTGCTCAATATACTCTGCCACTTGAGAATTGTATTGAGACTCTTCTTGGTTGGACTTCTCATCAGCCAACCGCTTTCTACAATACTTTGGCATACAACCAATCTTCCCACAGTAATGGCATGTGAAATAATTTTTGGAGCTCTCCTCCGAATTGCCCCATCCTTTCTACTGACTGGACTTGCCTTTGCCAATGTCCTTGGCAGTAAACGCTTGTTCAACACTGGGAGACTCACTGCTGCTCCCAAACTACTTCTTCCACCTATCCTATTGCAAGAGCTTGTTGCACAACTCACCAAACTTCAAGTCAACATTGGTAGATGTAATGTTGAGAGTTTTGATGAAGTGCTTGTAAGATCGTGGCAAACTTTTCAGTGTGATCACCACCATATCCTCCTCTTCCATCTTGCAACCAATGGCCTTCAATTGACCGTTAATGTCTTTGATTTTCATCAAGTGCTCTTGCAAAGACACTTTTTCATCCATCATAATGGAAAACAACATATTCTTCGAGAAGAAAGCCCTGTCCTTATCTAAGGTCTCATTCTTCCTGCCCTTATCTAAGGTCTCATGAAAATCTTTCAAATGCTTTCAGATCTCTACAGTAGACTTACCAAATGGTATTTCTTGTAACATCTCATCAGTGACTAATAACTTGAGAAGCATAACTGCCTCCCGATTACCTCCATCATACTTGTCTTGATCCTTCCCTGCAACTATGGAATGAACTTTTATACCTAAAACTAGCGCATCCAAACACTAGTACTCAACGATGATAAGCATCCTCTTCTTCCACATGTTGTAGTTTTTCCCACTGAACCTCTGGGTACTTTCCAACATGATGTTGGACAAAGACACCATCTCTCACATCTTACAAAAGCACGAAATAAGAGGTAAACTCTGTGATCAGTTGGCACAAAACCCTAGACAATCAGCTAGCACAACTCCCACAATATTTTTAGAAATCATCAAAATAGAGGCTTAGAAACCCATGGTTTTATAAAAAAATCAGCAAAAAATTTGCAAAAAATTCTGGAAAAGTCTGCAAATAAATTCCAGAAAAAATCTGCAAAAAATTCCAAAAAAAATCCGCAAAAAATTCAAGAAAAAATCTACAAAAAAATTGAAAAAAACCTACATAAATTAGCTGCAAAGCCTCCCTCCTCGGAGGTCCTAAGTTCAAATTTGCATATCTCAATATATGCAATTGTGTAAATGCTTAATTGTAATCTAAATGAAAACATAAAACACTAAATGAAACCTTAAACTAAAGAAATTTAAATTAAATTTAAACAAACAAAATCTTTAGTGCCGTCCCATTTTTCTCTATCCACAGAGATTCTTTTGAAGCTTTTTGGCTCTCAGATTGTGTAAGCTTCTCCAAATGGCTGCTGCAGAACGAGTATGCAAAGGAAAACTATTCTATATGTTGGTGAAGATGGAATTGTTGATACGGATATGGACAGGGGCTGTGATTATGCACAGGGGCTGTGAATGATATGTATCATGGTTCTATTGCTATTGCTATGATTCTATGCTATTGCTATGAAAATGCTCTATGAATGCTGGGAATACTATGCAATTTGCCTATAGTTTACTTGCTTAAAATTCTATATCTTTTTGGAGCTCCCGGTAGCTGTATTTATAGATTTTTTGCAGGCTCCATCCCGGCTGGCAAGAATCTACGGCTATGAATTTGTCTGGTAAATTTGAATGGTGAGAGATTGAGAGGTTGAGAAGAAAATGGGGGAGGTTGAGAGGTTGGAGAGAAGAATGGAATCCTGTCTTCAACCCACGGGAACAAGCCTGCACAGAAACAGAGAAATTTAATTTTCTGTTTTGGCAGTTTGTTTCCCGGGAGTTGAAGATAAATCCCCAAATTAAATAAATAAAATTTATTTAATTTCATTTATTGTTTTGATTTTTGAAAACTATGGAAGAATTAATTAAATATTTTGTAATATTTAATTGTGACTTTAGAAGATTTTGAAATATTTAAAAGATTTAATTAAATATTTTTGGAAATATTTAATTAAGAATAGATTTATGAATTGAATTTAGAAATGATTTTAAGAATGAATAATTGAATTAGAGGAAATAATTAAATATTTTGGAATATTTAATTATAAATGATATTTAGAAGAAGAATAATAATTTAATCTTTATTTGAATAAAATATTCAAACGAAGATTATTGATAATTAATATAAATAAATCGTAATGTTTATTTAATTAATTAAGAAATGAATATGAAAAGGTGATTAAATATTTAATCGAAATGAAAGAATGAAGAAATACAAATAAATTATTTAAATTTATTTATATGCAGATAGAATTTTGAAGATTTTAATTAAATATTAAAAATATTTAATTAATTACCAGACAATGTGATGTGACCATTTTAAAGGTGTATACATTTTGCCCCTCTTTGAAGTGATGTGTTTTACGCATTACTTCAAAGAATTTTGAAATTTGCCCCAGATGTTGACTGTCGAAATGTTGATAGATATATGCCCCCGCGAACGATGAATTGATTTTTGAATTTTTTTTTTTTTTTTAATTTTTTTTTATGATTTTGAAGATGTCGATTCATCGTTCGAAACTAATGATTTGAAGAAATTGACTTGAAGAGATATGAAATGAAAATTTG
Organism: Sequoia sempervirens; assembly: GCA_007258455.2. Taxonomy (NCBI): domain Eukaryota; kingdom Viridiplantae; phylum Streptophyta; class Pinopsida; order Cupressales; family Cupressaceae; genus Sequoia; species Sequoia sempervirens. Next base: position 14,531 of record VDFB02027768.1, on the reverse strand, counting down.
ATGAAGAAATTGCCCCTGCTATGTGAAAATATGATAAAATGCCCCAATTTTACCATTATATAGTTTAAAAATGTCATTTTCCATGTCATTTTCAATTTTAACCTAGTAAAATTTGCAAATATTGAGCTCTGAGTTGATAATTATGGCACTTCCAGTTCACTTGCACCGTTTCGAGCGTATCCGACGTCATCAGCGGCCGGCGCACTACGGACCTCCGGTATGTGTCTCGTAAATCCTTGTCTGTCGAAAATTTTGTTTTGCGCACGTTTTTAATGTTTAAATTCAAAAATTTGAGTTTTAGCGCTCTTAATGTTTTTCATAGCGCAATCAATAATTTTCGTAGCGCGTTTAATACTGTAGCGCTCTTAAGGCGTATCGTAGCGCATTTGACAATTTTCATAGCGCATATAATATTATAGCGCCCGTGATAGATTTCATAGCGCCTTTGATGATTTTCATAGCGCATATGATATCATAGCGCACCTGAGATGTTTTATAGCGCTCTTAACAAATCTTGTAGCGCAAAATTTTCCATAGCGTTGTTGATAGAAATCATAGCGCCATTAATTGATTCTGTAGCGCAAAAATTTCCTTAGCGCTGATAAAGAATTTTGTAGCGCCTACAACTAGTTCTGTAGCGCTTTTTGTTCCACATGATAAATTTGTTTCCCAAGTTGTTGGAGAACAAATAGTAGCTGATAAATTTGCTTTTAAAGTTGTTAAAAACAAATAGGATAGATAAGTTTTCTCCTAAAGTTGTTAGAAAGAAACTTGATGTTGATTATTTGCGTTCCATGATGATGAAAAACAAATAGTTTGATTGATTTGTTTGCTTCTAAGATTGTTAAAAACAAACATGATTTTGATATTATTCGCATTTCATAATGATAATGAAAAACAAATAGTTTGATTGATTCATTTTGGATTGATACGTTAAGATGATTTGATATTGATGTTGTTTTGATGATGTATGTGAACAGGAGAGACTAGGTGTCTTGCAGTTACGAGAGACTTTCCCGAGCACATGGTCATTGATTCCACATTTATTACAGTCTGATAGAGATGTGATTGATGCTTGTGGTTTGACTTCATTGCTTGATATGCCCGAGGTTCGCCTCAACAGGGCTCTATTGACAGCACTTGCAGAGCGGTGGCATAGCGACACCAACACCTTTCATTTACCGACCGGCGAGATTACAGTGACTCCCGAGGACGTATATCGCATCCTACGGATCCCAGTGATGGGAGAGATAGTTGTTTTTGACAGACGAGAGGCTGGAGGTACTCTTGCTTTGAGACGGATATTTAGAGATGATCAGATTGCCGGATATTTCATCCCATGGGGTGAGATCACAGATACTTATCCACCACTACCAGCTGTACTTGCAGGATTCATTGGAGGTGTGTTGTGCCCCGACCATAGGTCGAAGGGATTTGCGATCGGATGGGGTCGTGTCTTAGAGAGCATGGTGATGCAGGGGACACGGTATGCATGGGGTACCTGTATGTTAGCCCACCTATATGACGAGCTACATCACATCGTATATGGTAGAGGCCGGAGTTTTGCTGTTGGATGCTCATTACTACAGATATGGGCATGGGAGCATTTTGCAGTGTTACGTCCATTGACTCGAGGAGAGCGACCAGCTGGTCGAGCATACAGATGGAGATATGCACATATTATTGCTCAGCCTAGACTGGGCAAACTAGTGTATTGGCAGCGGCTTTTAGATAGTTTGGACACAGTATGCTGGAGGCCATATTTGGATTGTGAGCCATGGCCAGAGGATGCGAGGGAGATGCCTTTTGTATGCACTTCCAGATTTTTGATTGGACGGACCACATGGATCTTGGAGAGATTTCTTGCTGGACGTGTATTGCGACAGTTTGGTCGGACTCAGGGTATGCCTGTTGGTTCAGCTATTTATGCACGGCGACAGTCAGAGCTTGCAGTGTGGGGCCCACGGATCTCTTATGATGCAGCGGTGGCAGAGTTCATCAGTTTAGGAGCACAGATGTGGGATTACCAGGTGGATGTTCTTGATGCAGGGGCGACACCAGAGTATGTGCAGTATGTCTACACAGCATCCACCTCCACGCATGTTTGATCTTGATGAGGCTGTTGCGCCTATTATTGCCCAGAGATGTCGACAGAGGGACTCGGAGTCAGGAGATGATGACTCAGAGGACAGTGATGATGAGGAGAGTAGTGGAGATGATGACTCAGATGGAGATGATGGTGGTGATGGTAGGGGTGGCAGGAGAGGTGGTAGGAGAGGTGGCAGAGGAGGTAGGGAAGGCAGAGGTGGACCACGGATGAGGCATACTGACCCATCCCCGTCAGTGGATCCGACAGTAGCAAGTCAGATATCTTCTCTGCAGAGCACAGTACAGAGCTTGCAGGCTCAGCTATCACAGGCATAGGCTTTGATTTCTCAGTTGCAGAGTCAGGTGACTTCGATCACTGCCGAGAGAGATGCAGCTAGACAGCGGGGTGAGCAGGCCATTGCCTTAGCAGATAGCCTACAGAGAGTGGCAGGTAGCACTTTGCCAAGTGATATGATGAGAGAGGTTACCAGAGCCACATGAGAGGCAGAGTTCTATCGGACTAGGTATCATGATTCAGTTCCACCCGAGCAGAGAGAGAGTTACACTCAGTCACGATCTACTCATGGTCGCTCTCGTACTACTAGCAGGGGTGTGACATAGCCATTACCTCCTAGAGGGCCACCTGGGACAGGCAGAGCAGGTCCATCAGGGGTAGGTGGTACAGGTCCATCAGGGGCAGGTGGTACAGGTCCTAGGCCAGCTCCATCACAGGATAGCTCTGCCTAGTGCATTGTACATGATTCTTTTATGATATTCTGTTGAGACATTTTGTATACACCGTGAGATGATCACATTTTTGATGATATTATATTATTTGTAGTTGACATCCTTGTACATTTTGACATTCATTTTTGAAATATATGAAATGCAGTGATGATTTTACACGATATATGATGTGTATTCATATGATTTGTACTATATGATGGTTTCATGATTTATGATACTTATATACATTATGGTATGAGATTAAATTTATTTGATGAATGGATTTATAATGTTTATGATGTATGTATGTATGCTTTTTATTATTTTCTAATGCAAAAATGTATGAAATGATGTTTTTATGAATGTCAAAATATACTCAGTCATAAAGATATAAACATTTAATTCTTTGCCAGCTTTTTAGAAATCTATAAATGCAGATTCTAACATGAATGCAATCTATACTAACCATGCAGGACATTCATACAATATTGCCATTTGGAGAGCTTATACATGCTTTTTGTATCATCATAGAGCTTTGAATTGTTGAAAGTTAATACAAGCATCAAAGGGTATGTTATCACCAGTGATGACTTGAGTATTGCTTTCATGATTTTTAATATAGCAAGTTAATACAAGCATCTAGGTATAATTGAACCGAGATGACCTGAGTATTGCTTGCATAAACAGACAAGAGTTAATCCGTTTCCTATGCGAATTCCAAAATGTCATCCATGATACATAGTAGAGCATGTCTCGCGACCAATTTGCATAGTACTAATAATTTCCTCGCAAACAGAAGACAAAGAAAAATCATACTCCTTCCTTGCTTTTCTAGTTCAGTACATCATCGAATTACTCCAGAGATATGATAGAAAATCAAACAACCATTCAAATCCTGCTTAAGGCATTTCAAACATTTATTCAGATTAAGATCATCCAATTTGGTTATCATTATTGATATTCTCACTTTGATAGTTGTTTGGATCAGGTTGTTTTTTATTTTCATTGGCATAAATATGTTCGTGATTGATTTGATTTGACAATGTTTGTTTTGTTTTGTCAAGTTGTTATTTGTCTGCTTGTGATATTTTGAAAGCTTGTTTTACAACCTAAAGATAGAAGATATGTACAAATTTCATCAAGCCATGGTGATACCTAAAGATTCCCACTACATGGTATGGATAATGAAAGATATTTACAGATGATAGACGTGGATGAATGATGCCTAAAGTGAAAATAAGACATAAACTAATAAATAGAGGAGCCCATTTCGATCACAAGTAGTGCTTGTTTGCCAAGTTTTCACCACTTGTTTTTATTGCACTTTTTCAAGATTTTTCTGATTTTTTCAGGACTTTTTATGATTTTTTTGATTTTTTTCAGGACTTTTTAGACATAGAACTTCTTGAGATGAATACTATTGATTGGCTCTTCAAACAAGTCCCCTTCTGTTGTGGATAACTGATATGCTCCAAAACCATATGCTGCTACAATAACAAATGGACCAAGCCAATTAGGTTCAAATTTGCCTTTCTTTTCTCTATCTTGCTGATTACGTGGATTTTCCCTCAAAACTAAGTCACCCACTTGAAATGCCCGTGGTTTAACTTTGTGGTTATAACTACGAGACATGACTTGTTGATAACCTTTCAAGTGATCAGCTGCATGTTGGCGTCTTTCATCTAACAGTTCGAGCTCTTGAAGGCGAGAAACTCGGTAGTCTTCATCACTTATCAATCCCTTAAGTGAAACCCTAAGCGAAGGTATTTCAACTTCCAATGGTAAGATCGCTTCTGCTCCATAGACTAAAGTATATGGTGTAGCTCCTGTTGGTGTGCGAATACTAGTTCTATATGCCCACAAAGCTGGGTTGAGTTGAACATGCCAATCACGTCCAACATCATTTACTGTCTTCTTCAATATCTTCAAAATGGTTTTGTTAGAAGCTTCTGCTTGACCATTACCCTGTGGATAATAAGGTGTAGAGTACCTGTGTTGGATATGAAATCTTTCACAAAGTTCATCAACATCCTGATTCTTAAAAGGTCTTCCATTATCAGTAACAATAGAATTAGGAATTCCATATCTACAAATAATGTAATTCAGGATAAATGAAGATATCTGTTTACCAGTCACTGTTGTTAGAGGAACAACTTCAATCCATTTTGTAAAATACTCAGTAGCTGTGATGATAAACTTATGACCATTTGACGATGAAGGATGTATTTTACCAACAAGATCTAATCCCCACTGAGAAAAAGGCCATGTTGAAATGAAAGGTTGTAATTCTTGTGCAGGTGCATGAATAAGATTCCCATGAATCTGGCATTTAGAACATTTCTTGACAAAAGAAAAAGAATCTTGCTCCATGGTAGGCCAATAGTATCCCATTCCAGTTTCTTCGCTGGTAGGCCAATAGTATCAAGACATCTAAGGAGTGTCATGACCACGTCTATAAAGGATATTGGCAATTAAGGTATAACGAGATGATTGGCGTATGAAATTCCGTTTTTGGTTGCGGGATAAATCTAAAGGAAAGATGTTATCTTTCAAATAGGTATAAGTTTTGCCATATAAAGATGAATCTGAACCGGTCAAATGACATATAACTTGGGTTTCAGGATTATCATATGCAGGAGAAAACAATTGTTCCACCAAGAATTCATACTTGGTTTGATCTTCTGATATTTGTAATAAGGAAGCAATGGTAGCCATTGCATTTACAGCTTTATTATCAATCCTTGATATTTGTGAAAATTTAATTGACACAAAATATTTCTTATAATCATCCACCATGTTCTTGTATGGTAGCAACTTATCATCTTTGGTTTGATAATCATCATTAATTTGATTAATGATAAGTTGTGAATCACCATAAACTTCCAGCTCTGTAATCTGCCATTCCAAAGCTATCTTTAATCCTATGAGTAATGCCTCATATTCTACTATTTTATTTGTGCAAGGAAACATCAACCGATATGATCGTGAGATGGTATGTCCTTCAGGTGTAACAAAAAGAATCCCTACCCCCAAGCCATATTGTGTATAAGATCCATCAAAGTACAATGCCCACGGTCTCTGAATTGTTGCTGTAAAGACATCTGCATCAGGAAACTCAATATGCATTGGATTGTCTTCTTGTAAAGGAGCTTCAGCTAACTGATCTGCAATGACCTGTCCTTTAATCGCTTTTCGATCTACATAGTGAATATCAAACTCACTTAAGATCATTACCCATTTTGCAAGTCTTCCTGTTAAAGTGGCTCTGCTTAATAGGTATTTCAATGGATCTATCTTTGTTATCAGCTTAACTGTATGAGTCAACATATAATGTCACCACTTTTGAGAAGCAAACACTACTGCAAGACAAGCTTTTTCAATGAAACTATAGTTTAACTCATGTCTTGTTAAGGTTCTGCTGATATAATATATAGCCCTTTCTTTACCTGTAGAGTCTTCTTGTGCTAGCAATGCACCCAAAGATACTTCTGTTGCTGAAATATAGAGTATAAGCGGCTCTCCTGGAATAGGCGGAATTAGAACTGGTGGATGTGTAAGATATTGCTTAATCTGATTGAATGCTGCTTCACATTTGTCATCCCATTTAAATGGAACATTTTTATGCAATAAATGTGTGAATGGCAAGCTTTTGTCTGCTAGTTGAGCTATAAACCTTCTGATGGACTGTAATCTTCCTTGCAAGGATCTTAATTGACTGATATTTCGTGGTGGAGGCATGTCCATTATAGCTTGTACCTTTTCTGGATCAACTTCTATACCCTTTTCTGAAACAATGTACCCTAGGAGTTTTCCAGATGTAACACCGAAGACACATTTCTTTGGATTCAGTCGAACATTGAATTTTTCCATTCTAATAAAGATTTTTGACAAGATTTCCAGGTGTTCATCTCGTGTATGAGATTTGGAAAGTAAATCATCAACATAATCTTCCATGAATGTATGCATCATATCATGAAAAATAGTTGTCATTGCTCTTTGATAAGTAGCTCCAGCATTCTTTAACCCGAATGGCATTACATTCCAGCAATAAGTACCCCAAGGACATGTGAACGCTGTTTTATCTTGATCTTCTGGTGCAATTTTTATCTGGTTGTATCCTGAGAATCCATCCATTAAGGAATACATTGCATGGCCAGCAGTTAAATCAACAATCATGTCTATGTTAGGCAAAGGAAAATCATCTTTGGGGCATGCTTTATTTAAATCCCTGAAATCTGTACAAACTCTGATCCTTCCATCTGGCTTTGAAACAGGTACAATGTTTGAAATCCATTCTGCATAATCAATAGTTCGAATGAATCCAACATCCAGAAGCTTCTTTAATTCTTCCTTGACCAATAATGCAACATGTGGATGCATCTTTCTGAGCTTTTGCTTTACAGGTTTTATCCCAGGTTTGATAGATAAATGATGCATTATCAGATTAGGATCTAACCCTGGCATATCAGCATATGACCAAGCAAAGTTAATTTGATTATCCTTCAAGAATTGCATGAATCTCTGGACTTCTTCAACTGTTAATGATGCTGCAATTTGCAAAACTTTTGGCTGCTCTGCTGTACTTATGTTGATTGATTCCATTGGTTCAATCAAAATAGAAGATCTTTCATGATAATACTTGGGAAGAGTGTCAAGTTTCTCATCTTTCAGTGCCTCAGAAAGGTTTTCACTGTCAGATTTGCTCTTTATTTTTCTCTTGTTTTGATCTATTACTGCCATTTTTTGGTTTTCACCAATAGATCCATCTTTTATTTCATTTATTTTGCAACTAAGAGACTTGACATTCTCCTTGTCAAAATCATGAACATAAGATTCTTGAATGAAACAATTGTTTTCTTCATTTGAGGAACAAAGGAAAGTTATAATGTCTTCATCATTACTGAATGTAGGAATATGGATAGGTGCGTCAATGTCCCAATCTATAAGTTCTGGATAAACTAAAGGCATAGGATCATTAGGTTGGGTAAGGTCTTGAATTGTCAAAGTCATGATATGGTTGTCATCCTCATGGTAGACAAGGTCTGTGATGGTATTCTCCTGTTGATTATCAATCTCGTTAGAATCTGATTCTTCCTCACTTGAGTCATGATCGCTTTGTAAAACATAATCGAGTGGAGGCCTTGAACCTTCTCCTTGTATAAGAACAGGTGCATATTTATGTATAGCATCAACTTGTTTATCCCTCCAGAATTCATCATTATAAATGGTGTCCCATTCATATTCATTAGAATCAGTATCTGAACTATTTTGCAATTGGAAAACTCATTCATGAGATTTACCTGATACAGATTCTCCTTCATGAACTAATGATGTCTGCTGTGAAGTAAGTTCTTCTTTATCTTTACCATATCCAAGTCATGTTTTATCACTTGAATGCTTTGAAATAGGTTGGATTGGTTCTACAATTCCTTCTCTTCGTTTCCCTATAGGACCATTCCCTTCATAACCCATCTTTTGCATGATAGCGTACCCTTTACCATATTGTTCTTTAGGTAACTTAATGTGCAAGAGAGATTCATCTTCATCTTTGTATAGCCAATTTAGGATGTCCCTATCTTCAGCTTCTTCTTCAGTGGTATTAGCTCTAATGAATTTTCCATCAAACTTTGTGATTGGCACGGAAGTTTGAGATGTAGAAGCAGTTGCAATCTTTTGATTTGATAAAGTTGGTAAACCATGTGATCTTGGAGAAGGAGGTAAAGTAGAAAGAGATAGTGAATATTCACCTACCCCTTTGTCTTTAAACTTTAACTTTGTATCAAGATTCTTTGTCAATTCTTGCAATTGGACTTGTAGATTGGAAGAAGAAACAACAAGAGCTTCTCTATTGTGTGGCACAAAGACATCTTGACTCACCCTAAGATTGGAACAAGTTTGGGTACTATTGTAATCAGCTTGTATAGTTATTTCTTGTCCATCACATGGAAACTTGATACATTGATGATATGTTGATGGTACGGCTTGCATATCATGGATCCATGGACGACCCAAAAGTATGTTATAAGACAGATCTCGATCTAGAACCTGACAAAAAGTATTCTTCACAACAGGTCCCACTCTGATAGGTAGCAATATTAATCCCTTAGAAGCTCTTTCTTCATCATCATATGCCTTGATGGTTATTTTCCTTCATGAATCAATTTCATTTTCTGAAATTCCTAAGGCATTTATTAATTTTAAGGTACAAATATTCAAACCAGCTCCTCCATCTATTAAGACACGTCTAATTCGATGTTTATGGATCATGACTTCAAGATAGAGCGAGGAATTATGTGGATGTGTCATAGAGGCATCATCTTTGTCAGAAAATGAAAGACAAGTGGGGGAAGACAAATGTCCCACCATGGCTTGAAATTTGTTTGCATCTAGATCAGTATCAACAGTTGTGCTCACAAGCGCTTCTTCTAAAATATTTTTATGTATGGGGGATATTTTAAGAAGTTCAAGAATGGAAATTTGAGCCGATGTTTTTCTCAATTGATCAACCAGATTATACTGAGTTGGAGAAGAAATAGTTGTTTTAGATGAACTTCCTTTTAAAACAACCTTTGCTTGACCTCTTGTTGTTACATTAACCTGTTGATATTCTTGTTTTCCTTTAATTTTGATAACATTAATCCGATTATCATCCGTGTAAATATGGCGGATTATATTGTCTTCAACATTATGTATGCTTTTGGCTTTGGTATCCGATGTTTCCCCCTTTTGGTAGTTTGGCAAAGGATCTTTGAATGCTTGATGATCATCATTGGTATGATGTCCCTCAATTGTAATAGTACCATCGTCAATTAAATCTTGTACTAGATTTTTCAAAGCTTGACAATTGTTTGTTCTATGACCTTTACATCGATGATAATTGCAATAATACGAGTCATTCCATGATGGTGGTTTAACTCGTGGCTCATAATCTCTTTGTGGTGGTAAGGTGATAACCTTATTATCAAGAAGTTCCTTGAGAGCAGATTCAAGAGATTGACCCAAAGCAGTAAAAGTCCGTCGGTTGGAAAAGAATGAAGGTCTAGACGGATTTGATATTTGGGCATTGCCAAGATTATTATTCAAATTACCACGATTTTGATTGGTATTTTGATTGGTCATGTTCTCTTGCTTGGAAATTTGTCCTTGTTGATTGTTGTTTCCTTGTTGAATTGTATTTCCTTGTGAATTGTTTCTTGGAGCACTTGATAGATTGAAAACGGATGGTCTTGTTCGTAAATTATTTGCATCCACTATACCATCATTAACAACATTTTTGTTTCTATTCCAAAACCTTGTTTTATCGTTGTTTTGATTTGATGTACTTGAATTATCAAGTTTTATCACTCCCCTTTTAACCAAGGCCCCTTCAATGGTGATTGCGTTTTCAATTAGTTTTTCAAAGTTATGAGGACAATGAAGGTTAAGCCTATAGCTTAATTCTGGATCAAGGCTATTAATAAAGATATCCATCTTTTCCTTTTCAGGAATAGGACGAGAATATCGTGCAAATAACCTTCTCCACCTTTGTAAAAATGTAGTAAAGGGTTCTCCTACTTTTTGTTTTACTTTACAAAGATCAAGCATTGTTATTTGATGTTGAATGTTGTAGGAGTATTGTGAGATAAACTGATTTATCAACTCCTCAAAAGTTTTGATAGGTGGAGTGATTTTTGAAAGCCACTCCATGGATTGTACACCTAGACTTCGTGGAAATAATCGCATCAAGTAAGTATCATCATAGGCGAATTCAAGACTCATGTTTCGGAAATCCCTAACATGGTCTATGGGATCAGTTTTTCCATTATACCTATCATACTTAGGAATTTCGCAATGTTTTGGAAATGGGATCATTTGAAGACTCCTATCAAATGGATAAGGAGATATGTCTTCCAAAACATATTTCTTTGTTGTACCTCCTTGCATTTCCTTTATTTGCCCTTGTAATTCTTTTATCTGTTGGTTAAGATCACTAAAGTCATTAGGAGGATTTTCAGGATTTTGTTTAATCCCTTCTATGTCAAAGGTGTGAGGCAACTTAGCTCCTTGATTAGCTAATGAAAGGAAGTATTTTTCTTTGTTACGTTCTAGGATTCTTTCCATAAGAGTATGGAATTGGGGATCTTGTTCTGCTTCTTGAAGCTTTTCTTCTATTAACTCATCAAGATTTAATGTTTCCTCTTCTTTTTCATTTCGGTCACCCATTTTGCTAGTTGTAGTTTCTCCCTCATCTTTTTCCATTTGTTTTTGAGATCTTGTGAGAACAGGCATAGATTTTACTCCAAATTTTACTTGCTTTTGATCAAAAGAGTGAAATAGTGCAATTGATGTGATATGTATGAAAGTCAGAATAGAATGAAAATTCTATGACTTATATAAAATTTTCTAATCTTGTAGCTTGTGTTGTTCCCTAAGTGAAAGGATGAAAATCCTGTTAGCGGGAATATAAGCAAAAAAATCAAGAAAATGATGATTTTTTTGCACTTTATGAAGTTTTGATCATGGCTTTGTAAAAAGATGGATTTTGTGATAGATGCCTAATGTATTCTAAGTTCTCTATTGTAAAATTTGATTTGGACGAGTAGAGTATTCGATTGCTGGTTGGGGAATATAACTAAAACGGATGCGTTGACTATGGTTATGCCTTTGAGAAAGGGCTCTTCTTTGAAAATAAGCTTGTGAATAGAAGGGCTCTATGGCATAATCATCTGAAAGACCTCTAACACAATCATGATACCTATGAAGAAAATTTCTATATTTAAGTAAAACTTTTCGACTTTGATATAAGAATCGTTGTTTCTTCAATAATTTCTTGTGGTTGAGGGGTTTCTTTGGCTTCTTAATCCTTTTGGAAATGGATTTCTTTACAAATTTTGTAGATTTCCAATCTCGTAACATGAGATTGATCAATATGATAATGAGTGTTTTGGATGATCTTTATCTAAATTAATGTAATGTAAACACATCAAACAAGTTAAAAATGGTTGTTTTAAGTCCTATGTTAAACATCAAGTGTGTAACCAAAATGTTTTTCAAAAATTGTTTTAACAGGTTTTACACATGACAAGCACTTCAAACAGACTCACTCTTAAATGCTCAAGTAGGTCATCATAGCAATCAACAGCCCACATCTTAAAACTGCGTTGACTCACACAGCCGTGTCACCCGTAGTGTTTTGTCTTTTCAGTCATTACTCGAGTGGCGGAGTGGATACAGGATCCCCTGAGCAAACAATCCTTGGCAGTTATATGGTGAGTATCTTGGGGGTAGATTCTTCCCTCCCCTGCACTGTGATTGAAACAATGTTTGGAAACTGACTCGGTTAGTTACTACACTAGGTTCGTAGTAAGGATTTCCGTTCGGTGCGACAAATGATAGACTCCCTAGAGAGACCTCCCTACCTTTAGAACAAAGGCTTTGAGATGGTTATCGAAAATGCACACTCTGCAGTCAAAGGGTTTCCCCAATTTTGCTTTAAATTTTATAGTGGGGTGGAATAGCCTGGCTTTGGCTTGAACCCACTTGAGTCGTTCCTCTTGGGTGAGTACTTTTTCCCACAAGAGCAGGCTCTCTACAAGGTTTTAACAAAGCTTAAAAATGCATAAAAAGAAATAAGTGAGTTTGGCATTTTGATCACCCAGTTAAGGGGAGAGCATAGGCCTATCACCGAGAACAAAGCAAACACTAGGTTCAATTGTTAAGCACCAAAATTAAAATTTTCTAAACTAAGTGAAGATGTTGCTTCACATAAACAGAAAATTCATTTTAAGCCTAAATTGAAAAATGAAGTGTCTATCCTAGGATTGCTTTATTTTATGCTTTAGATGACTACCCTAGGATTGATAATTTTTTATGCTTTAGATGACTACCCTAGGATTGATAATTTTTTTTTTTTAATTAATAACTGTCCGCGGCTGCGTCGAAATCAGTTAGACTAAACTACAGTTACAGATTACAGATTACAGTCTTTTAAAAATTTGCGCTGCAAAACATATTATGGGCGCTGCAATAGTAGTCACGGGCGCTGCAATACTCATCACGGGCGCTGAAACAGTGCTCACGGGCGCTGCAATAAGCGTCACGGGGCGCTGAAACAGTGCTCACGGGCGCTGCAATAAGCGTCACGGGCACTGAAACAGTGGTCACGGGCGCTGAAACAGTGGTCACGGGCGCTGCAATAAACGTCACAGGCGCTGCAATAAACTTCAAATGCGCTAAACTGGAGGTTTTCTTCTGAAACGTGTCGTCTGCGCTATTCCGCTATTTTTTTCCTGTAATCAGTCAAAAGAAGCTGCAAAAAGATGTTAAAAAAGGGGGCAAGTGCCCCACGGTGGGCGCCAAAAATGTGTATATGTTTAATTGTAATGAAAATGAAACACAAAACACTCTAATGAAACATTAAACTAAAGAAATTGAACAAAATTTAAAACAAACAAAATCTTCAGTGCCGTCCCATTTTTCTTTATCCACAGAGATTCTTTTGAAGCTTTTTGGCTCTCAGATTGTGTAAGCTTCTCCAAATGGCTGCTGCAGAACGAGTATGTAAAGGAAAACTATTCTATATGCTGGTGAAGATGGAATTGTTGATATGGATATGGACAGGGGCTGTGATTATGCATAGGGGCTGTGAATAAAATGTATCATGATTCTATTTGCTATGGCTATGATTCTATGCTATTGCTATGAAAATGCTCTATGAATGCTGGGAATACTATGCAATTTGCCTATAGTTTACTTGCTTAAAATTCTATATCTTTTTGGAGCTCCCGACAGCTGTATTTATAGATTTTTTTGCAGGCTCCATCCCGGCTGGCAAGAATCTATGGCTATGAATTTGTCTGGTAAATTTGAATGGTGAGAGATTGAGAGGTTGAGAAGAAAATGGGGGAGGTTGAGAGGTTGGAGAGAAGAATGGAATCCTGTCTTCAACCCACGGGAACAAGTCTGCACAGAAACAGAGAAATTTAATTTTCTGTTTTGGTAGTTTGTTTCCCGGGAGTTGAAGATAAATCCCAAATTAAATAAATATTTAAATTTATTTAATTTCATTTATTGCTTTTGATATTTGATTTTTGATTTTTGAAAACTATAGAAGAATTAATTAAATATTTTGGTAATATTTAATCATGATGTGACTTTAGAAGATTTTTGAAATATTTAGAAGAATTTAATTAAATATTTTTGGAAATATTTAATTATGAATAGATTTTTGAATTGAATTAGAGGAATTTTGAAATGATTTAAGAATGAACATTGGATTAGAGGAAATAATCAAATATTTTGGAATATTTAATTACAAATGATATTTAGAAGAATTATAATATTTTAATCTTTATTTGAATAAAATATTCAAACTAAGATTATATGATAATTAATATAAATAAATTGTAACATTTATTTAATTAATTAAGAAATGAATATGAAAAGGTGATTAAATATTTAATCGAAATGAAATCATGAACAATATAAATAAATTATTTAAATTTATTTATACGTAGATAGAATCAAAAGATTTTAATTAAATATTAAAAATATTTAATTAATTACCAGACAATGTGATATGACCATTTTTAAGTGTATACACATGTTTACTTTTTTTAATACAACTCCAATGATAACTTAAATGGAACTAATATTTCAACTTAATAATGGAAGAAAAAGTATAATAACTCAAAACTTTTTTTTTACACTTCCTTTATTAGAAAACCTTTTAAAAGTAA
>VDFB02027767.1:0-29439 GCA_007258455.2 Sequoia sempervirens | reverse complement strand
AATTGCTTATATATACTCGCAACAAGGAATTACATTGCTATAAGTTGGCACCAACAAAAGAATAAAAAGAATATAAATAGTCGACCCAAAATAATAAAGATTTTTCATGCAAATCAACCAAGGTTGGCCACAACATAGTGAAGACTAAAAATGACACCCTCAAACATGAACCACTCACCACTCCGGCCTCAATATCCACACATGCCTAACACCTGTCGGCTAGGAATATGAGAAACATGAACACGCAAGAGAAAATCTTGAATCACGAGCACAACGATCAATGTAGATGTACAACATAGATAGAGCACGATCTAGAAACATCCAAAAACATCATGAAACACCAGAGAAGCATCCACAACAACCAAAATAACTAAAATCACATTATCTTCATTTAGGAACACAAACAGAAGTAACAAAAATATTGTCAGAATACAAATCTTCATAACTCGATCAAATCTTCACATAGATCTCTGAAACTCGACGAGGATAAACTAGATATACTCAACAAGAAACCTTTTATTCCACAACCTCTGAATAGAAATGCACTAAGTTCACTGACATACTAAACTTCACTCCACCACTGACAACTTGTAGCTCTTCTTTATTACAATTTTCTTAATATCCTTGACATATACAACTTCTAATGCATTAATGCTAATGGTGTTGACATCAATGAAAACCACATATCAGCAACACAACCACAACATCCAACAATGACATATATTTTGTAGATCATTTTTGATTTATAGACATTAATACACATATACAACTACCACTTACTTTTTGATGACAGTGGTAGAATACATGTACATCACATTTGATATATATATACATGAGATACTGGTTCCAACATTATGGTGTTTCTTGTTTCATGTATATGCTTCTTTACTTTCATGTATGATTATGTGATGGATGTATTTATGGATGTATGTTTAGATTAGATGCTATCATAATTTAATGAACACACAAGGATGTATTCTAATAAAATACAATGATGATCTAATTGCCTAACCAAAAGATGTAATGTAATGCATGGATACATAGCATAGTAAAACACATGTATGTATGTATCACAAACACACACATGGTTACATCATAACACATTTTTTTTAAACAATGTGTTAATGTAGGAATTTCAATATACGACACACTGTGACCTTGGGGGGTGAGTGCTACACATGTGACACATAGAAACTACACATACTATAAATGAAGGTGCATTGCATTAATAGGTTCTTTTAGAGGCATTCCATCCATAGGTGATAGTCCATAGGCACCATCTAACCATACATGAAGATGACTATGTAAGGGCCTAACCAATTAGGACTAAACTTTACCCTTTGATCAGGTGGCACATTTATATTTCTCTGATTCTCATAGAGAACCAGGTCACCTACCTTGAAAGTTCTAGGAATAACACCTTGATTATACTGCCTAGACAATGATTGTTGATAAGCCTTAAGATGATCAAGTGCCTATAAATGGCACTCATCAAGCAAATCAAGCTAATTCAAATGATTAGATTGGTAAGTTTTATCATTAATTAACCCTTTAAGGGAAACTTGTAAAGAGGGAATTTCCAACTCTAAAGGCATGACAACTTCAACATCATACACAAGGTTATAAGGCTTCATTCCCTTCACCATACAAACACTTGTGTGATAGGCCCACAAAGAATACATTAAATTAATATGCCAATCCTTACCATGTTTATTTACTATTTTTCAAAGAATAAGCTCGAGAGTTTTATTAGACACTTCTGATTGGCCATTAGATTGAGGATAATATGGTGTAGAAAATCTATGTTGAATATGAAACTTCTCCAGAAATTTCTTTACTTCTTTGTTCTTCAATTACGTACCATTATTAGAAATGAAGGTAGAAGGCAATATAAAGTGAGCAATGATATTATTTAAAAGAAAGCTACAAATAGATTCAATGTTCAAGGATTAGAGTGGGATAGCTTCAACCCACTTCGTGAAGTAATCGGTAGCAGTAATGATATAAAAATGTCCTTTAGAAGAAGGAGGTGATATCTTCCCAATAATATCTAACCCCCATTTTGTGAACAATCAAGGAGAGGTATGATTTTGTAGCTCTTGATCAGAAGCATGAATAAGATGACTATTCTATTGACATGGCAGACAAATCTTGACAAAATCAAAGGAATCTTGTTCCATCATTTGCAAAAAGTATCCCATGTGGATTAATTTTTGCACCAGGCATTTACCACCAATATTTCCACCCCTAAAACCTGAATGGGATTCCTTAAGGGCAAGGGATATTTCCACTTTAGTGAGACAATGAAGGAGAAAACCATTATAGGATTTTTGATAAAGAACATTTGATAAGACAACATAGTAGACTGAAAGTTTTTGTATTCGAGTGTGATCATTCTTCATCTCATCATCAAGAAAATTTTTGGTCTTTAGATAGTTGTAAATGTTAAAATACCATTCCCTCGAGTTTGTTGGCAACTCAAGGGTAGACAACTGACAGGGGGGGTGAATCAATTATCACCAAATCTCAAACTTATTCAACTTATTAACCTTATTTTAAGATCTTATCATAAATCATGAAAGCATAAATGAACAACACATCAAATTTACACATAACACCAACATTTTTACGTGGAAACCCTATTAGGGGAAAAACCACGGTGGAGGTCAGTCTACAAGATTATACCCTGTTAAAAGTATAAGAAAATATGAATGGGGAATGCACATGCATTCAGGCACACTGCCTAGAGCTCACTGCTTAATTACAATGGAAGACACACTGTCTTATAGAAAAGTTCTGATTAAATCCATCAAACTTTGAACTAAGAAAATATCATCTGCTAATGCCTGGTTACAGTTCCGGTTAAGCTCATGAACACTTCTTTACTCTTCTTCACTCTTCTACTCTACCTTCGAATGATCTGAACAATATTCACACATAGGAATTATACACTTTGCATCCTCACACTAATCCACACTCATACATTCTTCCAAATGATAAAGCAATCGCTCTTATATATCCACAAGAAGACATTACATCGCTATAAGTCAAATTCAACAAAATAGCAAGAAAGAATATAAACAGTTAGTTCAGATCAATATAAATTATTTATGTGAATCAACCAAGGTCAACCACAATATATTAAAGACTAAAAAAAACATCTTCAAACATGAGCCACTTTATTTAATTACTCCTCAAAGATCCACAACATGCTTCAACACCTTGTCAGCCAAGAACATGAAAAACATGAACACGCAAGAGAAAATATCAGATCTCGAGCATAATGATCAATGTAGACATGAAACACAGATAAATCATGAAGTAGAAACATCCAAAAACATCATGAAACACTAGAGAGGCATCTATAGCAACTGAACTAACTGAAATCACATAATGTTCATTCAGGAACACAAACTGAAGTAATGTAAAAACTGCCACCAAACAAATCTTCATAATTTATCAAACTTCACGTGGATCTATGAAACTTGATGTGGATAAACTAGATATACTCAACAAGAAACCCATTAGTCCACAACCTTATAACAAAAACATTCTGAACACACCGACATAAAGAACTTTGCTTCACATTGAAAACCTGCAACACTTCTTATTACAATTTTCTCAATATCTCGATATACAAATTTTATAATGCAATAATGCTAATAGTGTTAGTATCAATGACAACCATATATCGTAAAACACACAACATCCAAAAATCTCACTTTGGCATTGATGGAAACATATTATTTGAAAATACCATCAACCTAGCAACACTTACCTCCTTAGGTTCTAACCTCTTTCCTCAATTCTTCCATGATCTTCTCCCCACAAGGCTCTTCTCCTCTGATAATCACTAGTTTTTCACATTATTCTTCTCCCCCTTTGACATTAATGACAAATATCTCTAAGCTTTGAACCACATATCTGAATTTTTGAATCATCTAACTACTCCCCATTAGTAGCGTACCCACCAAACATCAATCCCGACCAAATATGATCAAGAAAATGCAATATATTGATGTAAATTACCCATCCTAGTTCTAATTAGAGGGTAATCACCACTAATGTCCTCTAAGATACTCAAAAGTAACTTAGGGCAACGACTGGTAAATATGTTCACAATTCACTCCTTAGCAGGCATACACCTGAATTTGACTTCCTTTCACTACTTCTCTCAAAAAAGTGAAATTGACAGATACATGCTTGGTCTGGAATGCACATCGATTCTTAGAAATACATACACTTGAGTTATCACAAAGTAACAATAGGCTCAATATACACAACTCCGATATCCTTCAACATCTGTTTCATCCACAAAACTTGAGTACAATTGTTAGCAGCAGCAATGTATTTTGCCTCTGCAGTAGATAAAGAAATAGCATTATGCTTTTTACTTAACCACGAAATCAACTTATTTCCCAAGAAAAATGCTCCACCACTAGTACTCTTCCTATCATCTATATCTCCTACCTAATCAAAAATAGAAGGAATTCAAAGTAAGATCATCATCTTTAGGATACCATAGACCAAAATCAACTATCCCCTTCAAGTATTTGAAAATCTTCTTCACAATAGTCACATGAGATACTTTAGGATCAGCTTGAAATATTGCAACAATACATACAACATCTATTATCAGGCCTTGTCGAGTCAAATAAAGTGCTTCACCAATAATTATCCGTATCTATCCTCGATTTTCCTTGGAGAATCATCACGGGCTTGTCAACTTGCATCCGGTCACCATGGGTGTACTGAATGGCTTTGAATATTCGATACCAAAATTCTTCAACAATTCTTTCACATACTTGGACTGAGATATAAAGATTCCTTTTTCTAACTGAGTAATTTGCAATCCCAAGAAAAATTTATTCTCTCCAATCATTGATTCCCCAAATTAACTGCATCTCATTAAAACTTCATGCACAAGCTCATTCCTCCAAATATGATATCATCAACAAAACTTCCCACAATCAAATCTTTATCATTCTGAAAATATAGATTACTATCGCTAGCACTCTTTGTTAAATCCAAGTTTACCTGGCACTTATCCAATCTGGTATACCAAGCCTCTAGGGCTTGTTTGAGTCCATACAACGCTTTTCAACCGGCTAAACCATATCTCCCCTCGATCATTCAAATCGAAATCTATCAAAGAGTTCTACATTAGTCAATTCTTCTTCCAACTCACCATTTAGAAAAGATGACTTGACATCCATTTGATAAACTTTGTAGTCTTTGTAAGCAGCATAAACAAGAAACAATCTCACAGCTTCAATTCTAGCAAAAGGGGCAAATGTTTCTTCAAAATGAATACCTTCCATCTATGTGAATATCCCTTTACATACTAGTCTTACTTTATTTCTAACCACTTCACCTTTTTCATTCAGTTTGTTTCTAAAGACCCATTTAGTTCCAATTGCATTCTTATCCTTAGGTCTGGGAATAAGAATCCATGTATCATTATTTTCAATTTGTTGTAGTTCCTCTTTCATGGCTTCAATCCAATGTTCATCTTTGCATGCTTCATTCACATTAGTAGGCTCATTCTTTGAAATCAAACAATTCTTCTGCATAGTTTCTCCTAGTTTGGACACCTTTGTTCTTATCAACGGCAGGATCCTATTCTTCTGAATGATTCAACCTTACATACCTTGGAGTCTTCTTAGAATGTTCTTCAATTTCAGGCTCTTCTGTTCTCTCTTCTGTTCTTCCACCAATTTCTCCTTCCTCTTGATCTTCTTGTTTCACCGGAATCATTTGCACTTGAATTGAGTTCTAACCTTTGTTTGTACCGACATTCCTGATCACTCTAATCATACCCATAAGTTCGATAGCAGTTTTCATGTCTGGCCAACCCAATATCTGTACACTTCTCAACCATTTCTTCAATCTCTTATTATAACACCTGGGTGAGGCCTTGGCTATTAGAAGACAACCCATAAAAATTCCTCATCACCCTAGCATCAAACTTTCCACATCTTCATCCTTTGATATAACACTTGCTTCCAAAAATATTGAAATATCTAATGTTAGGGTTTTTGACCCACCATAGCTCCAAAAGGAGTCTTATCAAGACACCTATGATTCTTACCCTGCTAAGTGTGTACACATCAGTACTATAGCATTTCTCCAAGAGATAAGGAGGTGGCAATTCTTCCAACACTTTTAGATCTACAAAGATTCAGAACTATTCTGTTCTTCCTTTCCACAACTGGATTTTGTTGAGGGGTCCTCGGTGCAGATAACTATCTCTTTATTCCATACTCTTCACAAAAAGAATTAAACTCATCGAAAGTGAATTCACCACCTCTATTTGATCTTAGACACTTAATCTTCAGAGGTTTGTCTCTGTCTCAACTCTAGCCTTAAAAATCTTGAACTTTTCTAGAGCTTTAGATTTCTCCCTTAAGAAATTAGCCCACATCATCCTTGAATAATCATCAATCAGCAACATGAAGTATCTATAACCTTGTAAAATTATAGTTCTAGTAGGACCACACAACCGGTGATGTGCCAAGATCCAACAATCCATTTGAATTTGTATTTTACTCAAATGAAATTCTTGTTTGTTTTCCTAACTGGCATTCTTTGCATATGGCATTAGTAGGTTTCATCAGCTTAGGTAGATCTCTCATAGCCTTAGTGGAACTTATCTTGACAATATTATCAAAGTTAACATGACACATTCTCCTATGCAACAACCAGCTTTCATCAATTTGAGCAATCAAACAACTTTTACTAGCAACACTGAGGTGGAAAATATTACCTTTTATTTTTGTACTTGATGCAATCATATTTCCATAATTTCTCATTATTTTCACTTACCATCCATGAACTAAGATTGTATCCCTTATCAACTATGTGCAACAAATACTTAAAAAGATTATGTTTCAAAACCTTCAACATACAAGACATCATTAGTATTATGCTTACCATCAAGAGTAATGCATCCTCTTCCACGGATCACACCAGTTGTATTATCACCAAATATCACAACACCACCATCATACTTTTCCAAATTCACAAACTTACTTTTATTTCCTCTCATATGATGAGAACAACCACTGCCAACTACCCATTCATCTTTCTCTTCAACTCAAGCAGCTAGGGATTTCTCCACATTTGCACAACTAGCAAATTTAGTAGATACATGATTATTTTCCTTGATAGCAATAAACACAAATTCATCTTCACTTGCATTTCCTCATAGATTCATCATTTGTCACACCTTCATCAACAAATATAATAACACTTCTTTGGAAATTTAGGGTTTGTTAAATCTTGTCTTGGAAACTCTATTAGGAAACCTTGATGCAAAATGATCTATCTTATTGCAAGAGAAACATTTAATAGCCAACTTCCCCTTATACTTACCTTGTCCTCTGGCTTCTCTTTTCATAATCAATGCTTCAAGCTCTCTTTCTTCTTCATTGAGCTGTTTCATTTCATCCTCATATTTGAATGTCTTTCTTGATGAAATTTCACCTGGATCATATCTCTATCTATCTCTTCTAGAAGTAGTGGCCTTAAATGCAGATTCAACCTTAGGAAGGGCATCACCAAATTCACTTAACTCAAAAGCAATCAACTTACCGATGAACATATCTCTGGTAACATTTGTCATAGTTCAGAGCTCTTGAATAGCATCAGTCTTAACTTTGTAGAAAATCAAGAAAATATCTAAGCACTTTAGCAACAATCTCTGATTCCTCTACCAGTCCACCAACACATTTGATACCAAACACAATTCCATTCACTCTTTGCATGAAAGTAGTAACATTTTCATCATCACCCATTTTCAACTTTTCATATTTCCCTTTCAGACTTTGTAGCTTAGCAATCTTCACATTAGCATCACCTTCATATAAGGTCTCCAACTTTTTCTAGATCTCATAAGCAGTCTTCAGATCCATCACATTTTTTATTTTAGTATCAGTTAATGCACTCAACAAAGCTTCCTTATCCTGGATATTATACTTAGCATCGCTGATCTCAATAGAAGTAGTAGGACCATTATTTGGAATAACATATCTATTTCTTGTAATGCTCCAGTAGGGTTTACCAATGCATCTCAGATGGCACTCCATTTGAGTCTTCCACAAGGAATAATTTGTTCCATCAAATCTAGGACTATCTTTCTTATAAGTCACCATCCTGAATCATCTCAAGCTGTTAAACTTCTCCCAATGAACCACAAGCTCTGATACCAATTGTTGGCAACTCAAGGGCAGACAATTGAGGGAGGGTGAATCAGTTGTCACCGAATCTAAAAATTATTCAACTTATTAACCTTATTTTTATATCTGATCATTAATCATGAAAGAATAAATGAAAAAAACATCATATGCACATAT
This sequence comes from Sequoia sempervirens, assembly GCA_007258455.2. Taxonomy (NCBI): domain Eukaryota; kingdom Viridiplantae; phylum Streptophyta; class Pinopsida; order Cupressales; family Cupressaceae; genus Sequoia; species Sequoia sempervirens. The sequence continues at coordinate 21,085 of VDFB02027767.1, read as the reverse complement.
AACACCAAGATATTTACGTGGAAACCCTATTAGGGGAAAAACCACGATGGAGGTCAATCCACAAAATTATACCCTGTTAAAAGTATAAGAAATTATGAATGGAGAATGCACATGCATTCAGGCACATTGCTTAGAACTCACTACTCAATTACAAAGGAAGACACATTGTCTTACATAAAGGTTATGACTAAATCCATTAGAGTTTGAACTGAGAAAATAGCATTTGCTAATGCCTAGTTATAGTTCCGGTTAAGCTCATGAACACTTCTTTACTCTTCTTCACTCTTCTTCACTCTTCTTCACTGTTCTGCTCTGCCTTTGAATGATCTGAACAATATTCACACATAGGACTTATACACTTCATATTCTCACACTAATCCACACTCATACACTCTTCCAAATGATAAAAAAATTGCTCTTATATATCCACAACAAAAGATTACATCGCTATAAGTCGGCTTCAACAAAATAGTAGGAAATAATATAAATAGTCAGCTCAGATCAATATAATTTATTTATGCGAATCAACCAAGGTCAGTCACAACATAGTAAAGACTGAAAACAACATCCTCAAACATGAACCACTTTATTTAATTACTCCTCAAAGATCCACAACACGCTTCAACACCTTTTCAACCAAGAACATGAAAAACCTAAACACGCAAGAGAAAATCTCAGATCATGAGCACAACAGTCAATGCGGACATGCAATACAGATAGATAATGAACTAGAAACATCCAAAAACATCATGAAACACTAGAGAGGCATCCAAAGCAACTGAAATAACTGAAATCGTATGATCTTCATTCAGGAACACAAACTGAAGTAACAGAAAAACTGTCACCAAATAAATCTTCATAACTTGATCAAATCTTCATGTGGATCTATGAAACTTGACATGGATAAACTAGATATACTTAGCAAGAAACCCATTAGTCCACAACCTTAGAATAACAATTTTCTGAACAAACTGACAGAAAGAACTTCGCTTCACACTAACAATTTGTAGCACTTCTTATTACAATTTTCTCAATATCCTCGACACATACAACTTATAATGAAACAATGCTAATAGTGTTGACATCAATTAAAACCACAATATCCAATAGAGTCTACGTGAGAATACATGAGAGCATTGTCTTTAGGTTGATCAGGAACAACATGAGAGCAAAGGATATGAACCACATAGTGGTATTCTTCTATATCCTTATCTAAGGTTGCCAAGGAAGAAACACTCACCATGGCATCTACATGTTGGTTTTCCCTCCTAGGAACACTATCTATTGTGAAAGAGGAGAATCAATCAAGTAAGGACAAATCTAGGTCCTCATACTGAAACAACTTACTTTTCTTAGCTTGATGTGTTCTCGTAATCTGGTTCACAGTAAGCTCAAAGTCACCATGTATACGAGGATGCTTTATGTTTAATGTGATCACGACATGCAAGCTGACAATAAGGGCCTTTTACTCAGTGATGCTATTGGTGTAGGTGAACTCTTATCGAAAGGAGAGAGGGACTAGCTTACCCTCAGGGGAGATCAAAACTACACCCACCCCCAAGCTAATATGACGGAGCATCCATCAATTGATTAGCAACTACTTGACCTTTTATCAATTTCTAAGTCACAAACTTTATGTCGAACTCAGAAAGAAACATTACCCATTTTGCTAACTTTCCAACAAGGTGAGCACTATAAAACAAATACTTCTAAAGATTACTTTTCACAATGACATGTGTGTTTCAGCATGAAGAAGATTATGTCTTAACTTTTGCATTGCAAAGACAAGAGCAAGACATTGTTTCTCGATGGTGGAATACCAAGTTTCATAATAAAAAGGACATGAATAATACAATAGATGACTCTTTGTCTTACATAATCATTGTACTGAGGAAGCAAGGATACCAAAGCATATGGCGATGTGGCAAGGTAAAGTAAAAAGGGTCTATCTTGCATAGCCAACATTCATACGGGAGGATTGGCTAGATAAGTTTAATTGAATCAAAAGATTTTTGACACTCATCATCCCATATCAAGCATGTTGCAAGCATGAAGGTGTTGTCATTTATGTCAACATGATATCTACTAACTGGTGTTTTCATAGATGTCAATTTTATGTTAAGGAAGTTGTTGCATGGTGAAAATGTCGAGGATACTGAGAAAATTGTGGAAAAGAGGAAAATAGGTTGTTGCAGGTTGTGCATGTGTAGTTGAGATATTAAGTGTTGTGAATACATGGAGCTATCTTTTGTTGCAGTGTGTGGAGATTAGTTGGAATGAAGTAATGAGCTAAGATAATTTCTCTGGTACTTGATTTCCAAGTGCTTTTGAGAAAATTTGATAAACAAAGAAAATAGTGTTGTGCAAGTGTTTAGAGTGTGCTCTAGATCGTGCTCCATGTTTCTTCTGTATTGATGCTATACATGTGTAGATCTGGTATGTTTCTCACGGTTTTTAGAGGTTGCTATATTTTAAATTTTGGGTTCTAGTTTGTTGGTGAAAGGGAGTAGTGTTTACCAGTATGTGAACTGGTTTTGTAGTGTTGTATAGAGGTTTTGGGGACAAATGTACTTGCTCCAGATTTCTCCATAGTCTATTTTTAGGACGTGTCATTTGAAGGACAGTTAATGGTGTTGTTATCTTTTTTGTGTCAAGAGGATTCGTGGTTAGGTGTATCAGAAGTTTTAGAAGCATGTACTTAATGTTTAATGTGTTTTCATGGGTAACGACCAACTTGGTGTCTACACTACATTCAAAAATGTTCAAGTTTTAATGAACGTGTAGCGTGACATGTGAGACTTAATTTTGGGTCTCGGTTAAGTATTTTTTTGGTCTCCTTTCATTCCTATCAATGACAAGAATGTTTAGGTGCCGACCTAATTTGAATTTGTAAATATATTGGATAGAGTGTCGACCTTGGAGAAGATGCTTGAGGTTGAGGTTGATACAAATAAGATTGGAGTTGTTGTGAGTTGAGAGACAAGGAAGAGAGAAGTAAGATAGATGTGAGATCAATGCAAGTGATATTGCAAATTTGAGTAGAGCAGTGCAAACTTCAAAGTATTAGATTCCTAAATGTAGTGAGCTAAAGGTGTCCAAAATCTTTCACATTAGACTGTGAAAGTGTTGGAGCAGTGGATTCCTTGTTGTATTGAGAAAGTGTTCTTTGTGTAACATTTCTCTTCTATCTTCTTGTTCTTTCTATGGTAGTGAGCCCTGGATATGAGCCTTTTTGGACAGTGTGTCCTATTTTGGTAATGAGCCATTTTGTACCAATTTTGCAATTACTTATATTGTGAGCTAATACTCACTGTGGTTTTTCCATCATTGGGTTTCCCACGTAAATATGGTATTCTCTTGTGTATGGTGTTGCTATTTCAGTTTATGTTATCTACATTTCATGATTAAGCACATTAAAATAATAAGAGTTTATTGAATGCATGTGGATCTGATTACTTGTTGAGGGTTTTTGATGTTTTGATTAGATACAACTGATTAACCTCTCACTTTTTCTTTTTCATTCAACAAATTGGTTTTAGAGAAAGGTTCCTTGAGAAGATTTAGCTACTTGAGGTAGATCTGGGATGGTGAACAAGGTTTCTTTGGTATGCCCTAGATCCGATGGCATAGATTATGCATCTGGAAGAAAAAGATGGAAGGATATCTGCTAGCTCAGGGATTTGAGGTTGAAAAGGCTTATGAAACTACATATACTCCACCTGTAAATGGTCCAAGTACAAGTGCAAAGATTGAGGCACATGAGAAAAATTCTAAGGAAAGATTTATTATTGTGAATAGTCTTTCAAATACTAAATTAGTAAAACTTACTAGTTTGAAGATTATTAAAGAGGTTTGGGATAAGATAGAAATCTGATGGGAGACTTACCTTTCAAGAGCACTCTTGCTCTTCCCAAGACCTATTCTCTAGTCTTCCTAGGGTATTCCTCTACCCGATTTAGGGATCTCTCCTAAACCCCTCTCACCTCATAAGACTCTCCACCAATTTCAAATTCTTCTCCATTACTCTCAATTCGCCACTAGGCTTCCCTAGGCTCCAAACTGACCCAAAGTGTCCTAACCACTCCAGGGGCTAGGAAAGGTTATTCTACTGTCTCTTTGTTGATTTGACACCTCACTGATCCATCTCATTGGATTCTTTCACCATTCTCCCATCGCTTTCTTGAAAAACTCCATTTTAGGCCTTGTAGCCTTTTGCCCCAACTAGGCCTCCTAGAATCCGTTTTCTTGGCTTTTCTCAAAAACGGTCTTAACAACCCCAAAATATTTTTTGATATTCTTTCTAGTGGTACCCTAGGCTTCAATATTTACCAGGTGTAAGGTCTCCCAAGTGGCCGTTCATATGACTATCCTCATACCTCCCTAATTTCAAGGGTTTCAAGGGTTTTAGCTCCTTTTTCCAACTTTGAGGGCTTCAATGACCTCCTCAACTCTCCTCCTTGCACACACATGTCTGGAATACATGTTCCCACACTCCCATGCTCTTTATTGGCACAAACCAATCCATTTAGCAGCTTTCTTTACTGCTGTCCTCTCCAAGCCACTAGCCAGAATGCACTTGCACTCGCCTAGTGCTTGATAGTTTCTTCACTTCCCCTGCAAACAAAGACTCCTAAACCTGTATGTACATTATTTACATAGTCCCCAGCTTGATTCCAAGTGGCCATGAGAGGAAAGCCACGGGAATTCAAGTGGGACTCATTATTCACAAAACTGGCCCAAACCGGCAGTGAGTCCAAAAACCCAAAAACTTGCAAAACCTTAACCAGTTGGTCTAAATGACTAATCTAATGCTAGGTACAGTACGTAAATGAAACAAATGAAACACTCAAAGCATCAGGTTAGTCCTTTCAATCCATTCTTGACTGGATGAAGGCTCAAACACAAAAATGCACTCAAAAGTTGTTGAATTCCAATCACACAAAAATGCTCTCCAAGTCTCAATTCATGAAAATGAACTTCCAACCTAGGTATTAGGGTTTGGATGACCTTATATACCTTTCTCCCACGTGCTAGGACCCTTGGGTCGGACTTAGAACAACATTAATGCTATTTTTCAACTTTTAGGCCAAATTGCCAAGGCAACATTGCCAAAATGCTCAAATTGCCAAGATTTGTCTAGGAACTCATAAAGTTCAAGACTCTAAGCCAAACCTACCCTAACACACTCTCAAAAAAAACCTAGGGACTTTATATCATAGTCCTTATTCCCTTGGTGGTTGGCTAGAACCACCTACAAGCCAAAAATCACTAAGATCTTCCAAAAGACCTTAAGGTGCTCCTGCACCATTCTCCCCCTGCAACAAAGAGGTTAAGGAACCTGTGATGTCAAGATTTCCTCACTAATTCCATGCTTCTTAAAGTCACCTTCTGCTATCCAAGTAGCCTTTGACTCTGGTTGATGTCTCCACTTCACTAGGTGCTCCATGTATGTCTTGTGCCTAGTCTTCTTCTTCACCCTTGAGTCTAGAATCTTGTCCACTTGTGGGATGATCTGATCTGGTACCTTGAGTGCTTCCACATCCTTGTTTATCTCAGCATTGTACTGTTCTTCATCCATTTATGGTCCTTTATACTTCACCAAGTCCTTCACATTGAAGATAGGAGAAATAGACATCTCCTTGGGTAACTCCACCTTGTATGCATTTGACCCATACTTAGCCAACACTTTACATGGCCCTATCCTTTTCATCTATAGCTTTCTTGGTATGCCTTTCTATAACCTTTCCTTGTTCAAGTATACCATCACCAAATCACCTATCTCAAATTGTAATTCTCTTCTCCCTTCATCTCTCTTAGCCTTCAACTTTTGATTAGCCTCTATCAATGTCTTCTTTACCTGCTCATGAACCTCTCTCATTGACTGAGCAAAATCATCAGCATGTCCATTGATCCCTTCATATCCTTGTAGATCCCTAAGCTCAAGTACACCCCTTGGATGTAAGCCATATACTATTTCAAATGGACTCTTACCCGCTGTTCTATTTGTGCTATCATTGTAAGCAAATTTAGCTTGTGGAATCACTTGTTCCCATCCTTGTCCATACTCCTTAGTTAAGCATCTCAACAAGTTTCCAAGTACCCTATTGATCACTTCTGTCTTTCCATCCATTTGAGGATGATATGCTGAGCTATGAGACAAGTTGGTTCCTAGCCTCTTCCAAAGAGTTTTCCAAAAGTGTCCCATAAACTTCACATCTCTGTCTGCAACTATGCTCTTTGGCAACCCATGTATCCTCACTATCTCTTTGAAGAATAGGTGTGCAATGTGAATAGCATCATGTGTTGTTTTGCATGGTATGAAATGGCTCATCTTGCTGAATTTGTTCACTACAACAAACACACTGTCCAAACCAGTTGGTGTCCTAGGTAGACCTACTATGAAGTCCATGCTTATGCATTCCCATGGTCTATTTGGGATGGGTAATGGCTGATAAAGACCTGCATTTGTTGATGTTCCCTTTTCCTTTTGACACACTCCACATTGCTCTACATACCTTCTTACATCTCTTTGCATCTTAGGCCACCAATAGAACCTCTCCACTAAGTCTAGTGTCTTGTTCAAACCAAAGTGACCACTCAAACTGCCATTATGCTTTTCTTGGATTAGATTCTCCCTCATGGAACCTCTAGGAACACACAATTGCTTCCCCTTAAACAATAAACCATTCTGCAAAGTGTAATCAGCATATTCACTGTGAAAATGATTCTCAAAATTAGTACATACCTTGTATATTTCTGAGAAATCAGAATCTCCTTCATATAGGTCTTTGAATCCTTCAACCCCTGTGCTTTGTAGCTGTATCTCTTGGACAGTAAGAAACCTCCTACTAAGAGCATCAACAACCTTGTTGTTAGCCCCCTTCTTATGCTTGATGGTAAAAGTGTATGACTGCAAAAACTCCATCCACTTGATATGCCTCAAACTGAGCTTCTCTTGAGTGTTATGTAACTTAAGGCCTGATTGTCGGTGTATACCACAAATTCTTTTGGAAATAGGTAGTGCCTCCACTTCTCAAGAGCCTGCACTAAAGCATACAACTCTAAGTCATAGGATGAGTACCTAGACTTTGCTTCATTCAACCTTTCACTAAAGAATGCCACTAGCCTTCCTTCTTGGCTTAGGACAACTCCTACTACTATGTTACTTGCATCACATTCTACTATGAATGGTTTGTCAAAACTTGGTAAAAATAAGATAGGTTGGGTAGCTACTCCCTCTTCAACCTTTCAAATCCTTCATTGGCTTCTTTGGTCCACACAAACTTTTTTTCAGTCCTCCTTTGATGGTGTCAAGAACCAGTGCACAAATTTCACTAAACCTTCTCACAAATTTCCTATAGAATTGAGCTAATCCATGGAAACTCCTAACTTTTGTCCCTGTCTTTGGAGTAGGCCAGCTAAGAATGGCTTCAACCTTGCTTTTTTCCATCTTCAAGTTCCCTTGGGATACTAAAAATCCTAGATAGACCAATTCTTGCTTCATGAACTCACTCTTCTCAAGGTTTATGGTGAGCTTCTCCTCTTGAAGTTTTCTCAACACAAGTTCTAGGTGCTTCATATGTTCTTCTTTTGTTTTGCTAAAGATGAGGATATCATCTAGGTAGACAACCACAAAGACTCCTATGTAGTCCTTCAAGACCTCATTCATCACCCTCATAAAAGTGCTAGGTGCATCTGTAAGCCCGAATGGCATCACTAACCATTCATACAACCCTTCTGTGGTTTTAAATGTTGACTTCCATTCATCTCCTTCTTTCAACCTAATCTGATAATAGCCACTTTTCAAATCAATTTTGGAATAGAACTTAGCACCCCCTAAACAGTCCATTAGATCTTCTATCCTAGGAATAGGAAACCTATATCTAATGGTTATCCTATTTATGGCCCTAGAATCAGTACACATCCTCCACTTGTCTCCCTTCTTAGGTGCCAACACAACTTGAACAACACATGGACTTATGCTCTTTCTGATCAACCCTTGGTCCAAAAGTTCTTGAACTTGCCTTGCTATCTCCTTATTCTACTCCGGAGTCATCTTGTATGCAGCCTTGTTAGGTAGTGTTGCTCCTGGTATAAAGTCTATTTGATGACTGATTGCTCTCTTGGGTGGTAGTGTAGTTGGTGTACCTTCACAAATGATGTCCCTAAACTGATCCAACAGTCACTTCACTTTTGCTGTCATAGGTAGTTGATTAGATAACTCCTCTTCCTTTGGCTTCAACATGATTTCATATGCCTCTCCTTCTTCCTCCTTTATGTCCTTTAGGAATCCCTTTCCACTCATCAAAAGTGCACTAGTTTATGCCTTTTCCACTGTGTTTTCTTCTATCAAAGACTGAATTTTATAAGTCACTCCATCCTTCTTGAATGAGCACTTATTCTCCCTGCCATGGTGTACTGCCTCCCTATCATATTGCCATGGTCTGCCAAGCAGCAAATGGCATGCATCCATTGGTAACACATCACATAGTATCTTGTCTTGATACTTTCCTATAGCAAACTCAACCCAAACTTGTTCATTAACCAATATATTTTTCCCTTTGTTCAACCAAGTAACCTTGTAAGGACACACATGGGGTATCTTGATGAGTTTCAACTTTTGTACTGCCTCCTCTGAGATGACATTATCAGTTGATCCTGAGTCTATGATGACCTTGAAAACCTTACCTTGTATCTTGCACTTGACTCTAAAAAGAGCTCTCCTTTGTTTGTGTTCATCCTCGGTAGGTGCTTTGATCAAAATCCTTCTTAACATGAGTTGTTCTCCTTTCTCTGAATCCAAACTTACTTTTGAGTTTTTAGAGCAGTCCTCTTCTTGGACATATGTAATCTTCCTCTCACCTTGTGAAGATGTTGGCTTGTCTGGACACCTATAAGCCGGATGACCCAACTATCCACAATTGTAGCATTTCATGGAAGAAAAGTGTGAACTTCTCCCAAAGCTTCCTGATCTGCCTCTTCCACCATTGTTAGAGCTTCTACCTCTGTATCCCCCTCTATTATTTGCCTCATGGGATTTTTCTCCAACCTTGGAATCCCCTTGACCTTTGTTCTCATGGCTTCTTCCACCAAAACCTCCTCTATGTCCACCTCTAGAGTCTCTACCTCTTCCTTTACCTCTAGTATTGGAATCTTGTTTCTTTTTTAGTTTCTCTTCCACCTTAATAGCCATTTGATAGTAGCTATGAAGGGTAGTAAGTGTGAAAAGACTCAACTCCTCTTGTATGTTCCATCTAAGACCGTTTAGATACCTAGCAACCTTGATGCTTTCAATTTCTTGCACTCTAGATCTAAGGATTAGTTTTTGGAACTCCTCTGTATATGAAGCTACATCTAGGTCTCTTTGTCTAAGATTTTGTCTCTTCTTGTGCAATTGAATATCATAGTCTTCAGGTAGATAGTTCTCCTTCACTTTAGCCACCATAGTTTTCCAACTTCCTATGGGTTTCTTGCCTTCCTTATCTCTTTCTTCTTGTAGAAACTTCCACCAAGTTAGTGCTTGTCCTCTTAGCCTTGATTTTGCTATCTTCACCTTTTGTGCCTCTGTAATCCCATCACATTCAAAGTGATTCTCCATTCCCTCAATCCATTCCATAACCAACTCTGCATCCATTCCTCCTGTGAACATAGGGATACCTTCAAGTGCCTTGCCACTCAAAGCCTTCAATGCTTTGAGGAAGGGTTCCTCTTCTAATGGAGGTTCAAGTTTTGGTTCTATGTCTTCCTCTATTTGATTCTTACCCTTATCTTTATCCTCTCCTAACTGTACCTTCATCTTGCTTGCAGTCTCTACCACCTCTTCTAGTTTGTGCTTCATCTCTTCCATAGCCTCTTCAAGATGCTTATTCTTTTCTTGTTGCTCTGTCAAGTCTCTAGCTAGCTCTGCATTAGTCACCATGGTGTTCTCTCCTATGGATTCACTTCTTTCTAACATTCACTTCTCAATTCCCAAGCCTTGTATGGCTCTGATACCATTTTGATGGGGAGACTTACCTTTCAAGAGCACTCTTGCTCTTCCCAAGACCTATTCTCTGGTCTTCCTAGGGTATTCCTCTCTACCCTATTCAAGGATCTCTCCTAAACCCCTCTCACCTCATAAGACTCTCCACCAATTTCAAATTCTTCTCCATTACTCTCAATTCGCCACTAGGCTTCCCTGGGCTCCAAACTGACCCAAAGTGTCCTAACCACTCCAGGGGCTAGGAAAGGCTATTCTACTGTCTCTTTTTTTATTTGAAACATCACTTATCCATCTCATTGGATTCTTTCACCATTCTCCCATCGCTTTCTTGAAAAACTCCATTTTAGGCCTTGTAGCCTTTTGCCCCAACTAGGCCTCCTAGAACCCGTTTTCTTGTCTTTTCTCAAAAACGGTCTTAGCAACCCCCAAATATTTTTTGATATTATTTCTAGTGGTACCCTAGGCTTCAATATTTACCAAGTTTAAGGTCTCCCAAGTGGCCTTTCATATGACTGTCCTCATACCTCCCTAATTTCAAGGGTTTCAAGGGTTTTAGCTCCTTTTTCCAACTTTGAGGGCTTCAATGACCTCCTCAACTCTCCTCCTTGCACACACATGTCTGGAATATACACCCACACTCCCCATGCTATTGTCACAAACAATCCATTTGGCAGCTTTTATCAAGCAATTTCTAAGCCACTCACAATGTAATTTGTAATTCTCTCGCCAGTGCTTGATAGTTTTCACTTCCCCTTCTACAAAAGACTCTAAACCTATATACATTATTTTTTACATAGTACCCCATAGTTTGATCATAAGGGTCATGAGAGGAAAGTGCCAAGGAATTCAAGTGGACTCATTATTCACAAAACTAGCTCCAAAACCGGGCAGAGTCCAAAACCCAAAATTGCAAAACCTTAACCAGCTATCTAAACGACTAATCTAATGTTAGGTACAGTAATTAAACACGTAAAACACTGGGCATCAGGTTGTTCTTTCAATCCATTCTTGACTGAATGAAATCTCAAACACAAAATGCACTCAAAAGTTGTTAAATTCCAATCACACAAAAATGCCTCTGTGGTCTCAATTCATGAAAAAATGAACTTCCAACCCAGGTATTAGGGTTGTCAGATTAACTTTTATATACCTTTCTCCTGTTCTAGGACCCAGTGGACTTAGAATGACACGTTATTTTCAACTTTAGGCTTAAATTGCTAAGGCAACATTGCCCAAATGCTCAAATTGTTAAGATTAGTTCAGGAACCTTTATAAAGTTCAAGACCAAGACAAACCTACCCTAACACTTCCCAAAACCTAGGTAATTTTATATCACAGTCCTTATTCCCTTGTATGGTCCACCTACAAGCCAAAAAATCACTAAGATTCCTCCAAAGACCTTGCGGTGCCCTTTTTTTCCGCACGGCAAAAGTGAGGAATACCTTAGGAAGATCTCTCGTAGAATAGGTCTTGGTAGTTCCTTGAAAGAAAAGTTCCCATCAAAACCTTTTATGAAGGAGATGAATAATAATTCAAACAAGCAAAGCTATAGAATTTAAAGGCACAATTTGAGACCCTCATATGTTTGAAGATGAAACAATCAAAATCTACATGTAGAGAGTTGATGAGCTGGTGAGCGCAATGAGAGATCTTGGTGCACAAGTCAAATAATCTAAAGTGGTAAAGAAAGTTCCCAGGCTCTTCCTAACTCTTATAGTGAAAAGGTATCTGCTATTGATGAAATTGTAAATCTTTATTCTTATTCTAGAGATTAGATGATTAGTACACTAACTTCTTTTGAAATGAGGAAAAAGGGTTTGGAAAATGGTATAGACATAGAGACTCCTTTCAAAGATGGAGTATTAGAAAATGTTTGAGATTTAGATAAGGACGATCTTGATGATGTGGAAGCTAATTTTGTAAGAAGAATGAAGAAGAGCATCGGTAAGTACAAAGGTAAATTACCTTTCAAATGTTTTAGCTATGGTGATATAGGTCATTATGCTTCTAGATGTCTGAAAAGAGCTGTAAATAATAAGAGTAAGGAAATAAAGGAAATATGATTGAGAAAAATATTATGTTAGAGAAGATGCTAGTATTTCTGATGATGAATCTGATTATGGAGACTTTGATGAGAATGAATGCTTGTTCCTGGCTACAAAAGAAGAACCTAGTTCTACTAACTTTGAAAGTTGTGTGAACTTATGTATTTCAGGGAAGAAGGATAAGGTTGCAGATACTCTGGTGTCTAATTTTCATGTTAAAGAGGATAAGAATTACTGAGTTGTTGATAGTGGCTACTCTAATCACATGACTGGAGATAAGAGTAAGTTTGTTAAACTTGAAAAATATGATGGAGGACTAGTTAAATTTGGAGATGATTCAGGAGCTAAGATTTGTGGAATAGGTTCAATTAGTTTTGATGGCAATCATAACATCCAATAAATGTTATTTAAAGTTATGGTCGGAAGTACATAACCTTGAATCGTTGGTACAAATGTGTGCGGCAAGGGGATATAATCTGTGGCCAAGACGCGAAACATGCAGATCAGGAAAAGGTTTCGCCGGTGGAATCCATGTGATTGTTGCCGGTAAGAGGTGTTCTGGAAACATTTATCACCTAAGTGGTCTTGGATGGTCATTGCTGTGGCTGCCCATGCATTAGCATAGTTGGCCATGGAATCGTTTTACGTCAAATGAATTTTATGTAATTTGGTGAGAATTAGTTCAGTTCATGCAGTGAGAGACCTACCTAGAATCATGGAGCCTATCAATGTTGTTTGTAGAGATTGTCAGTTTGGAAAGCAAGGAGTAGTTTCAAGGGGAAGGAACAATCTGCTACCACCATGGAAGTAATTCATATAGATTCCTTGGCTCGACAAGAGCGATATGTAATTCTACAAGTTTTCATTAGAATTTATGTTTTGATTGATGATTATTCTAGAATGACATGGGTTACTTTTCTTAGGGAAAATTTTGATGCACTAGATAAATTCAAGGCATATAAATCTATGGTTGAGAATGAAATGGATCTAAAAATAAAATGTTTGAGGTATGATAGAGGTGGTTAATTCACCTCCAATGATTTCAACATGTTTTGTGATGTTCATGGAATAAAAATGCATTTGTTTGCACCTAGAAGTCCTCAATAGAATGGAGTGTTTAAGAGGAAAAAATAGATGATTCAAGAAGCTGCTAGGACTATGATGAAAGAGGAAAATCTACTGGAATTCTACTGGAGAGAAGCAATTCATACTATTGTTTACATACTTAATAGAGTGCAAGCAAAAGCTAACAACACAAATACTCTTTATGAGTTGAAGGATTCCTACTATGAAGTACTTTAGAGTATTTGGAAGCAAATTCCATATCAATAGAGAAGAAAACTTAGGAAAGTTTGATGCAAGGTTTGATGAATGTATCTTCCTTGGATATTCTACTAAAAGAAAAGCTTACAAATGTTACAATAAAAGGCTAAGAAAGATAGTTGAAAATGCAAATGTTAAGGTTGATGAAAACTTGCAAAATGTGGATGGATATGTGTCAAATGAACCTGATTACAAAGAATTCGGAGAAGAAAAAGTTGATGAAGAAGAAGTGTAGAACGAAGAGGAAGAAGCTTTGAAGAAAACCCCTAAGACCCCTAAATATATGCAAAAGAATCTTTTTGAAGAACAAGTCATTGGAGACAAAAGGAAAGGTTTATTGACAAGAAGCAAAGCTACTAAAGTTGAGGTAAATCTGTGTTTACTTTCTAAAGTTGAACCTAAAACGGTAAGTGAAGCATGCAAGGATGAACATTGGATGAAGACAATGAAAGAAGAATTTATGCAAATTGAGAAAAACCAGACTTGGGAATTGGTTCCTACACCGACAAACAAGAATATAATTGGAACTAAGTGGGTGTTTAGAAATTAGTTGAATGAGAATGGAGAAGTGGTGAGGAATAAGGAAAGACTTGTGTGTAAGGGTTACATGTGGAAGGAATAGACTTTGAGGATACATTTGTGTTGCAAGATGGTGTGTCCCTTGGTCTTCCTTTTTCAACACGACGCTTGGGTTTGTGACATGGATTAACCATCTTCTATGGATCCTACATAAATCTGGTGATTGTATCGGGCATTGACAGGTCGATCTTTTGGTGCAACAAAAACTACCAATGTAACAATTGGTATCAGAGTTGAGGTCATAGGTTCAAACCCCTTGCTTGTGTTGGGGGGTATTGTTGCAAGATGGTGTGTCCCTTGGTATTCCTTGTACATCAGGACACTTGGGTTTGTGACATGGCTTAACTGACTCCTATGGATTTTACATTAATCTAGTGGTTGTATCGAGCATTGAAAGGTTGATCTTTTGGTGCCACGACAACCACCAATGTAACAATTTGCTCCTGTGGCTAGGATGAAAGCTATTAGAATGTTTTTGGAATTTGCAACATACAAGGACTTTAAAGTTTATCAGATGGATGTTAAGTTTGTGTTTCTGAATGGTGAATTGGAAGAAGAAGTTTACATGGAACAACTAGAAGGATTTCAGTTATCAGATCAACTAGATATGGTATGTAAATTGAAGAAGGAACTATATGGGTTGGAGCAAGCTCCCAGAGCTTGGTATGCAATATTGGACAGATATTTGATACAACAAGGATTTAGTACGGGCACCGCAAATAGTAATCTCTATTTCAAAATTGAGAAAGACAAGATTTTGATAGTGGTTGTATATGTGGATGCTATTATCTTTGGTGGAAATGAAGCTATGTGTAAGAAATTTGTTGGAGAGATGCAGAAAGAGTGTGAAATCTCAATGTTTGGGGAGATGAATTTCTTCCCTGGGCTACAAATTAATCCAATAGATAAAGAGATTTTCATTTCATAGTCTAAGTATGTCAAAGATATGTTAAAGAAGTTTTGAATGGATGACTCGAAACTAGTATGCACTCCTATGATGACTGGTTGTAAAATGAGAAAATATGATAATTCACCTAAGGCTGATCAAAGCAGATATATATCTATGTTTGGTGGACTGATATATCTAACTACTACTAGATCAAATATCATGCATGCAATTTGTCTTGTGGCTAGATTTCAAGAAGATCCTAAAGAAACACATGTTGCAACAACAAAGAGGATATTCAAATATTTAAGAGGCACTCCGGATTATGGATTATGGTATCCTAAGGATATTGATTTCACATTAATTACTTATATGAATGCAGATTGGGTTGGTTGTGTTGATGACATGAATATTACAAGTGGTTGGGCATTCTTTCTTGGATGTAGATTGGTGTCATGGTTGAGTAAGAAGCGGGATTTAGTTTCTTTATCTACTATAGAGGTTGTGTATTGAAACAACAATATGTTGTACACTAGTGTTGTGGATGAGACATATATTGAAGGATATCAGAGTTGTATATGACAAGCCTATATCTATTTTTGTGATAATACAAGTCTAAGTAACATTTGAAAGAATCAAGTGATGCATTCAAGGACCAAGCATACATCTATTAGGTGTCACTTTTTGAGAGAGAAAGTTATGGAGAATGAGGCAAAACTTGAGTATATACCTACAAAGGATCAAATTTTTGACATCTTTACTAAGGCTCTTCCTAAGGATACTTTTGAGTATCTTTGGGATATGTTGTGGGTTATTACGCCTCCTTCATTAAACTAGATACATATAGAGATGCATTATTCTAGTAGACCTATGGATATATCTCTTGTTCTAGACTAATGTTGGTGGGTACCTCTTAGGGGGAGTAGGTGGTGTCATGTGTTGTCAAAGGGGGAGAATAGTGTAAAAACAAATCCTTTTCCATTGATGTCAAAAGGGGAGAAAGTATCATGTGAAAAAGTGTAAGGTATAAATGGAGAAAGTTGTGCATATTGTCAAATCATTTTGGGGGAGAAAATAAAGTGTGTTCAAATTTGTATTGTCTTTGATGGTTTTTCACATCATGTGTTGCCATCAATGAAAAAGGGGGATATTTTTGCAAGTATGAAGGTGTTGTCATTCATATCAACATGATGTCTACTGACCAATATTGTCATTGATGCCAACTATGTGTTAAGGAAGTTGTTGCATGATGAAAATTTTGAGGATACTGAGAAAATTGTGGAAAAGAGGAAAACTGGTTATTGCAGGTTGTGCATGTGTAGTTAAGATATTGAGAAAATCTTGTGAGTACATGGAGCTATCTTTTGGTGCAGTTTTTGGAGATGAGTTGGAATGAAGTAATGAGCTAAGATGACAACTCTAGTACTTAATTTCCAAGTGCTTTCGAGAAAAATTGATAAACAGAGAAAATAGTGTTGTGCAAGTGATTAGAGTGTGCTTTGGATCGTTCTCCATGTTTATTTTGCATTGATGCTATGCTTGTGTGGATTTGGCATGTTGCTCAAGGTTTTCAAAGGTTTCTATATTCATAATTTTTGGTTTTGGATCGTTGGTGAAAGGAAGTTGTGTTTACTAGTATGTGAACTGGCTTTGCAGTGTTATACAAAGGTTTTGGGGAGAAATTTATTTTCTCCACATTTCTCTATAGTTGCTTTTTAGGACTTTTGGTTTTGAAGGATATTTAATGTTGTTCTCTTTTTTTGTTTCAAGAGGATTCATGGTTAGGTGTATCAGAAGATTCAAAAGTGTGTACTTAATGTCTAATGTGTTTTCACAGGTAATGACTGACCTAGTGTCTACACTACATTCATAAATGTTCAAGTAGGAATGGATGCATCACCTGGCATGTGAGACTTAATTTTGGGTCTCAATTAAGTGTTGTTTTGGTCCCCTTTCATTCCTATCCATTACGAGAATTTTTAGGTTTTGGCCTAATTTGAATTTGTAAATATAACAGATAGAATTTTGACCTTGGAGAAGATGCTTGAGGTTGAGGTTGATATAAATAAGAGTGGAGTTGTTGTGAGTTGAGAGAGAAATAAGAGAAAATTAAGATAGATGTGAGATCAATGTAAATGATGTGAATTTGAGTAGAGCAATGTGAGCTTCAAAGTATTGGATTCCTGAATGCAGTGAGCCGAAGGTGTCCAAAATCTTTCATGCTAGAGTGTAAAAGTGTTGGAGCATTCTGGTGGATTCCTTGTTGTGTTGATAAAGTGCTCTCTGTGTAACATTTCTCTTCTATCTTCTTATTCTTTCTATGGTAGTGAGCCCTAGCTATGAGCCTTTTTGGACAGTGTGTCCTATTATGGAAGTGAGCCCTTTTGTACCGATTTTGCAATTACTTATATTGTGAGCTAATCCTCACTGTGGTTTTTCCCTCATTGGGTTTTCCATGTAATCTGGTGTTCTCTTGTGTATGGTGTTTCTATTATAGTTTATATTATTTTCATTTCAAGATTAATCACATTAACAAAATAAGGGTTTATTGAATGCATGTGGATCTGAATACTATTGAGGGTTTTTGATGTTTTAATTAGATACAACTAATTCACCCCCCTCCCAATTTTCTTTTCCATTCAACAAAGCGAACATCCTTTTTCAATAGACAAGTGAAGGGAAGAGTGTGATGAACAACTGATATATAAATCTATGAATTTCATGAATTTTCCCTCACAAACTTTTTAATTCAGAAAATTTTCTAGGTGGAGGCATGTTAACAATTACATCAATTTTGTTTGTATTGACTTCGATTCCATGATGAGAAAATTTGAATCCCAAAAGTTTTCTCGTGTCCACACCGAATACACACTTAAGAGGATTGATCCTCATCTTATAGAGTCAAAGTCTTTCAAAGATGAGATGAAGATTTCCTATGCGATCCTAACGAGTTATGGACTTTGCCAAGATATCATCAAAATAGCCTTCTAGGGTTTTGTCAATGAAGTCATGAAAGATTAAGGTGATTGCTTGTTTGTAAGTCACACCTACATTCTTTAACCCAAAAACCATGACCACATAATAAAAAGTACCCCAAGGGGTAGTTAAGGTTGTCTTATACTGAGCTTCTAGGTTAATAAAAATCTAGTTATAGCTCGAGAAGCCATCCATGAAGTACAAGGAATGGCTTGTAATCAAGTCTACAATCATATCAATATTATGCAATGGAAAATAATCTTTAAGAGAATCCTTATTGAGGTCACAAAAGTCAATGCATATACAAATACACCCATTAGGTTTAGTAACAGAAACAATATTTGAAATCCAAGGCGAGTAGTCAATCAAATGAATAAAGCCTTCTTTTAATAGCTTCTATATATTAGTCTTAATGAACAAGGCAACCTTGGGATTAATCTTTTAGATCTTTTTCTTGAAAAGCTTGGCATTGGTACATAGGATAATGTTATGAATGCCTATAGATTCATCAATATTGAGCATGTCCTCATATGACCAAGGAAAGATATCATGATGAGAATGTAAAATGTCATAGTTCTCCTTAGCTTCTTTTGAAGAAAGGCATTTTTTGATCTTAATCACCATTTTAGGGGATTGAGGATCCATGAAAACTTCAAAACTATCTCCCTTAAGTAGAGGACCAGGTCTTTAGGATGAGGTAATGGGAAACCATCATCAACGTTAGATAGAGGAGCCTCCTCATCCATGTTCAAAATAGATTCCCCAAAGTATGCTTGTGTATTCGTAGGTTCCTAGTCCCATCTTAGTAAAATGAAGATGGGACTAGGCACCTAGAAATTCTTCCAAGGAAATGGCATCTAGAGGAACTTCGTTAGATTCTATTTTATCCTCTATCAATTCAAGATGAACTAAGTTGAGAGTTTCAATTGAAATCATGTTAACACTTCACCATTGCTTTTGTCTAGATTGTTAAATAGAGCATCCCAGTCCCAAGTTACACTTGTGAGGCTTAAATTGGATAGGGACCTAAATTCCTTGTTAGATACGCCCAAGACCTTTACGTTCATAACCATACTTAGAAACAAGCCTATATCCAGGGCCATAACCATTTACAAAGCCTCAGAAGGGGGTGGTTCCAAGTAGAGAGTGTCATTCCACCAATGACTGTCAAATGTGTCTATGAGACCACAACCATCCTTCTCATTGGAATTGCAACCTTTAACCTCCCCAGAAGAACTTCGATAATCCTTGTTAACAGGGAAACAACTAGGATCCTAGGTAGGATCACAACTTTCTTTCTTAGCAAGAGGTTGATCAACTTTCTTAGCAGAGGTATTTGAAGTTATTGGAAGATTGAGGTGGATGAGATTCACTTTATATTCTCTAATGAAAAATTTAGAGAATTCTAAGGTAACCCAATCATCACCAAGTGCATTTGACTCAAAGGAATAAGTAGATAGGGAAGACTTAGGACTTTTTGCTTTAGGCTATTCCTCTTTTGGACAATCACTTCATGGATGATCTCTACAGATGACACCACCGAATAGCATGTCAACACATCAGAGGTTAGCAATGGAATACAATTATTAAGAGTGGAGACAATTGAGGCTCGACTAGCAACCGCCGACTCACAACTTAGGTGGACTGCTTTGGGGTCAACTTTAATTGTAACCACTTGATTAATAGCTACAAACTTTAAGGAATGATGCAAAGTATAATTCATGGCTCCCATAGTATGAATCCAAGGTCTTCCTAGAAGAATATTGTAAGGTAAGGGGCCATGCATCACATACACTAAAGTGCATAAGGTAACAGGTCCCAGCTGTAAGGGAAAGATTATCGTGCCTAGGGCTTGTTGACCAACATTATCAAATCCATGAATGTATAGAGAAGTAGTTAAGGAGGAAGAATCAACATTAATCTTAGGTAAAAGATCCATAC
Source organism: Sequoia sempervirens (assembly GCA_007258455.2). Classification (NCBI taxonomy): domain Eukaryota; kingdom Viridiplantae; phylum Streptophyta; class Pinopsida; order Cupressales; family Cupressaceae; genus Sequoia; species Sequoia sempervirens. Next base: position 1,353 of record VDFB02027767.1, on the reverse strand, counting down.
CACAAATATTGAGAGCTAAACCATTGTCAATGAGGGTACATCTGATACCAATGTTATTAACACAAACTATGATCACTAGAGGATTCACTTGTTTCTTTACATTCGGGGGCAAAAGTTCCTATGGATATAAACATAATATTTGGTGAATCTACAGGAATATGAGCCATCAAGGCATTAACATCTACTAGCCTAGCAGAGCTAGGAAAGAGGATCTCTTACAAGGATTCCTAAATCATACCTTGGTAAGCTAGAGCAATCTGAAGCAAATCTAAAAGTGAGACTTAGCTATACTAACACGAAGTCGCTTGAAAAGATCATAGTCTCTAGGTGATTTAGTCGCGGGTTTAGGCACTGTTGAAGGAAGACTTGGTTGAGAAGGTGGTAACGAAGTAGGAACGTGAGTATAATGAGGTGTAGGAACAAAAGGTTGTTGATTCAAGTTCAGTTGATTTCTTCTAGTATTATATGTGTGCGCTATGACATTATAAGAAGTAGAGTTTGTAGCTCATACAAATCTTGTATACAAATCTTCTGAGTCATCATAATATGGGACCCCACAGATAGAATGAATATTCTAAGTAGAAGGGATAGCTAGAGTCAAGTAAACAATGGGTCTCTTACGCCTCAATGAAGCCACAAAGACTACAATAATGTTCACCGAATCTTCAGCCGATGAAGAAGAAGTGGATGTTTGTGAAGAAGTTTTTTTGGAAGATCTATAGATAGAGGAGGATGCTTCTAAGAAGTCATCTAGAGCATCACCCAACATATCAAATCCTTCCTTAGAGAAAGAATTATCATAAACATTAAAACATTATAGAAAAATATCTGACATGTTTCATGTCAGGTTCTCTAAAATGTAAGAGAATGGGGACTCACTACTCATGAGTCTCTTCATTCTCAATAGAATCCCAAGGAGCGAACTGCCCTAAACTACCTCAAGCTTTACTGAATGAAGAAATTGCAAAGAATGTCATACTAAGGATAATATTCAAATAGACTACTTCAGAATCTGAGAGAGTAGGGTTTTAAGATCTCTACCAGAAAAGGAAGATCCCTTGGCCAAAGGACTACAACGTGATATTAGGATGCCAACGTGGTGCAATGGAGTCCAAGGGACGCACTAGAATCCAAGGAAAATAGAGAACCAAAACCTTGAACAATAATAATTGGACCCTACTAATGTATTTAGACCTGAGGTCTGTTCGACAAAGTAGACAAACAAAAAGTAGGAAATTCCAAAATAAAATATGAGAGAGCTAAGGATGAACTTACAAATGATTGTGCGTTTGAAACCTTTCGCTAAGCTCGACCCCAACAACCTACACACAATACGAATGAGGAAAAATTTTG
>VDFB02027765.1:0-15882 GCA_007258455.2 Sequoia sempervirens | reverse complement strand
TGCTAGTTGTAACTAATAATGATAAGTTGGTTTTTCATTTATGTGCTTAGTTGAGGAATTGCAAGTTGAGAAGGTTTAATAGTGGATTCAAATTGTGCCCTCTTTTGTCACACCTATTTTTTTTTATTTCTTGATGTTTCATTCAAGTTTTAGTTTTTGCATTGCCCTAAAAGTTCCCTCAACAATCCGAAAAGTTCCCCCCCTATTTGATAATTCCACTCTAAAGTTAAAAATCTAGCATTACAATTATTCAATGCATTTCAAATGCCACAATTTTTAATGGATTTAAATATTTGTTAATAAATTTTCATAACAATTCTTTTTAAGATAACTCACAAATACCTATTGAATAATCCATCATTCTCTAATCATAAAATTAAATATTTTTATCCATTATATTTACTCATAATTTCACATTAATACCAAAATAGATTAATCTACAAAATTAAACATAATTTGTAATTATTAATTTATACTAAATTATAAATATATCATTTTATTAATTTAACCTTATTTTCAAAAAATAATCTTCATGTAAAAATTACTTATAGATGTATAAAAATATCAATTTTTAATAATACACAAAAACATATTAATAAATACAAAATTTATTAATAAATTTTATTTATTTATTTAACTAACTAAAAGTTATTTTATTTATTAAATGAGAAACCAAAAATAAATACAACATAACCATTATTTATTTAATTTAATAATATATAAATTTTAAAAAATCATAAATTATACTTAATGCCCTCCACCTTCATAGAGTTTTCCGGCATAAATATTGGCTAAAGAAATACTTCATGAAACCCTTTTTCTTGCAGCATGAAATTAAGATAGAAGTCTTTAATACATTTCAATTACACAAAAACATTGTGCATCTGAAACCGCGCCAAGCCATTCTGCATACACTTGAAAACCGCGATAGTTAGAGCTCAACAACTCTACCATTTTTTATGCAATTTATTGAATACTTGATGAAACTGCACGGTTAATAGGAGCTACAGAACGGAAACGAAGAAAAGAGTAAGGTTAAGGAAATTGGGAAAACAGTGAAATTAGGAGGGACCCACCTGACACAGCACCCAAATTGGCAGCGCTACATCTCTGCATTTTAGCATTTTTAAGAAGGTGAGGTGATTTTAGCATTTTTATGAAGGTGAGGTGAGTTTTTTGCAGTCACATCAATCAATAGCCGCCCCGTACTTGTATGCTACATGATGCATGGCCATATCACCACAGTGCATTCACAGAATTTTGGATGAAATGATTGCCCATAAAGTCTTTCTGTAGATTTGAGTTGGTAGTCTGCAATCCTTTTGTACTTATAATTAAAGCTTTTCCCTGTTTAGAATTACAATAAATGGTCAGTGGTGTTGAAACATCTAAAGAGAGTTTGTCACATGTGGATGTCTTCTTTGGTCATTTCTTTGGATCCAATTCATTAATTTCAGTAAGATTAAATTCATGTCAAGCAATCATTCAATATGTCTAATCATTGGTGTTCTGTTAATGTTAAGGGTTGATAAAATGCTATCAAATAATGGTATTTAATGTATGGTTGATGAATCTCAGAAAGTTTTATTTATCATAGAACATGCTAACACAAATTTTTAATTTTATGCATTCAAGTAGCGTCTACTGACTAGTTCAAAAGGGGTAAGCTTGAGCTTATATAAAATTCAAATTTTGAAAGTTCAATTGTTTGTTGTAGAAGATGAGAAAAAAAGGAAAAAAAAAATGAAAGTAAAACTGAATCTAACTTTGAATCCTACCACTACGTTTGATTGAGCAAAACTAGGAATGCAAATTTAAATTGGAAGCTAAAGACCAATGCAAAATTAGTGTGAGTGGATGTGCTCTTGATGTGTCTGATGTCTGGTTTCTCTTGGAGTATGACAACATGCATTTTCTCCAATGGATTCTTCTTCATGATTTGGTTGAGGATGGGGTTGATTTATAGATGTGAGATGGGAGAAATGAAGGCTTGAGATCCACTTGAAATGGATGGCTAGGATTAAATGAGAATTTTTGAATTTGAATCTGAGAGGGAGGTGGAAGTAAATGTTAATAGTTGGTGTGTGGAGGGTTGAGATTGATTTAGTTTAGTGAATGACCAAGATTCAAAGTTGATTTGAATTTAAATAAATAGTAGTTAGGAATGAATGGTTAGGACTTTGATTGATTAATTTGATGGCTAGAATTAAATATTAGTTTCATTTAGGATTTGATGATTTGAATTAAAAATGGTTATTAAATTGATTGGTAGTTGGAGATGGATGGTTAAAATTGATTTGATGAATTGGATGGTTAGGGATTAAAAATTAATTTTATTTAGGATTTTAGACATTTTAAATTGGGGAAATAGATGATGTGAATTTTTTAGATTTTATGATGAGATATAAATGTTGTTTTGTTAGTGGGGGATTAGATTAGTATTTGAGATTTTAAAACTAATTAATCAAATAATAAGATTATTTTTTTAATTAATGGAGAAGGATATAGGAAATTAGTTAATTAAATAAATGTGATTTGTTTAATTGATTTGATGGAGGAAATGTTAAAAGGCTAATCCTAATTGATTAGATAAATATAATCTAAGTAATTAGTGCAAAGCAATGTGAGTGTAGTTATGAAAAGCGATAAAATTCATGATGTTAGATGTGTCATTAGGATGTGGTTAATTTTAATGTCTATATTTGCTCGTCTTTGGAATGACTTTGCAACTAAAAAAGGTAATGCCATTTGAAAGAAGATAAGTATAAACACTTAATGATATATAATTGATGGTAGGATGCCCCAATTGTTGAGAGGAAATGATGTTAGATGGTGGGTTAGGGATGGCCTCTCCAGAGAGTAGTGGGGTTAATAAGATTCAAATGGTCTCTTGAAAGGAGAACTAGTTCCAAAGGGTTGAGGAATGGAAGGAATCAATTTGAATCAATAGAAGGTGAAGATGGTTAGATGCAAGAAAGTTGGGGTGTGTGAAGATGAAGAAACAATGTTAGTAAAAGGGTGAGATGTGTGAAAAGTTATGATAATATGAAGCGATATGATGGACATGGATGAAGAGAGGGATAATGATAATGAAATGATGCGTGATGATGGGGTATGCTTAATGGAAGGTACATGTAGGGGAAACATTTAGGAGATTCAAAATGTGTTGAGCAACTTCTTTGCTATAGCCTTTGGCTTATGGACCATGATATAAGGGATCATGATGACAATGTGCCAAGTGTGTGAGGGATTGATCCAAGAAGGTATATGACTTGATGCATCATGATATGGAAGACCATGATGATGTTGGTCATGATGTGCCCCAAGGATTTATTCACAAATGCAAACCACAAAAGAAGCACAAAAAAGAAAGTTAAATAAATATAATGTATCTAATCAATTAGGGAGAGGGATGCAAGTGTGGTTATAATGAGATTACTATGGTTTTGAAAGTGGCAAAAGTGGTGATGTTAGATGTTTCATTAGGATGATATCAATTATAGGTGTTTATATTTACACCTATTAATTCACCTATGCTAATGGATGAGTCATTTACAAATTTGGTCTAGACCCTTGGGATATGTGACATTAAAATTAATCAAGGTTTTGTTAATTTGCTAGCTTTTAAATAAAAATATACAACTTCTACACTGGTTACCACACTTAAGATAAATGGGTATTGTTCAAAACGAAGGGAAATGTGCAAGGTATGTAGTTTTCACCCTTACAAATATAAATGATAAATGATAAATGATAAATCAAAGTTTTAAAAGAGTATTGTTATTACAATTCTGAAAATAATGTTGGAGTATAAAGGTAATTACCTAATTAATCATTAAGTCCCCTTTTACATTAGCATACTTAAGCTTACTTAGGTCATTTGCCTTTTTGTCTCAAGTTGTAAGATTAGGACACATTTCATGATCTAATTTAATCCTCACCTAGGGTTTCTTTATCCTTTATCAAGGGAAAATCATTATTATTGTATAATTATTCAATATTTTTCTGCATCAATAAAGATCTCATGCTATTACAACAAATCCATTATTTTTTTCTTTTTGTGATAAGTGTTTGATTGTAGGTGATTTTTGGGAGCTATAGGGTTGAAGAATCAACTTCAACATGGTCTCAAAGCTCTAGATCTATGATTGCCTATCTTTTTTGAGAGATCCAACCCTAAGCATTTGAATGATACACCCTATAGAAAAAAAGACTTCATGGTTGCACTTAGAAGATGTCAAAACCCCTATTTTCATATAAGAAATGATAGGTTTTGGAGTAGGGGAAAATTTTGTGCCAACATATTCTAAGTTTATCTAAATTTTTGAGCTATCTTGATTTCCATGCCATCTCAATTTTCATGTCACCTCAATTTTTTGTGCCCATAAGGTACTAAATATTTTATTATTTTTTAATCTTTAAAATAAGAATGATATATTTTTTATATTTTGGGTGCTAGCTCCCATGGTCTTAGCCACTAATCACATCAGTGACTAGAACCTTGTTGTTAACCAATTGATCCCTAGAATCTTAACCTTTGGTCACATGGATGACTAGGTGCCCATATGGCGCTTATTTTGTGCTTTGAGGTATAAAAGAATAATTTTACAAAAAATGTTATAAATTTTGTATACGGTGTTAAAATTTGGCAAACAAAATATCATGTTGGAAAGTTGGTTCTAAGAACTTTCTAATGGTGTTTTTTCCTTATATTTTTCTATAGATATATTTTATCGCTTATTGAATTTAAATCTTCATTTTTGGCTCCCACACTCATAACTTTTTTCTTAGATCTCTAATTTTCATGATTCTTATGAAATTGAAAATATATTTTAGATTTCTTCATAGTTACCCATGTACTTTTTTTAGAATCTTCACTAGGTGTTTTTATTCAATTTGTCATTATTTTATATTCTAGTTGATTGCTTGGATATTTTGGCATTTGGAAAAGATTTATTTGGATAATATTACTTCATTTTAGCTTATCTATATATAATTTTAGCATGTAGTATTTTTTGAGAATTGTAAGCATCTATTGAATGCATAGCTTTACGTGTAAACACACCGAGATAAAACACGAAATATTATACATGTATTGTGGGCATCTTGCATATCATGTTGTGTTATTTTTTTTATTCACTACTTTATAAAGTGTTTTGGGGGGTTTTTTATGTCTTCTTTATTATTTATAATCACAACCTTGTCTAGTTTTGTACATGTGTGCCTTGTTTTGTACACCCTTTTTCAGTTGTAGGGACTATCTTGTGCATATTTTAATGATATTTTCTTCTCTTTCTTGTACTACATTGTGACACACATTTTTAATGGACCTATCATACCTCTTCCTTGTCAGTATTATGATGGGTATCATATTTTTGGTGCTAATGCTTCCTTGGTTTTGATTTGGAGTGAGCTATGTATCTACTTTTTGTTCCTATTTACAAGGTGGATGTAATGGTTGGTTACCTATCCATTTTGGTGAGATGGAACACATACTAGATATAAACATTCTTTCATTCTTGTTGTGTTAAGGAATCCTTCTATCCTCAATTGATCATTTTTCTTTAGACTATTGGCATCTATATTTTTGACTTGTAATATACTTTATACTAGTTGAGTAGTACCATTGGGGTCACTTGTGGAAATTCATGTGCTATTTATATCTTCAACAGTTAGATTGTTTCCTTGGTTAGCTATTTGTTCATTGTTCAAGTAGCATCATTACGGTCACTCATATAGATTTTCTTCTTTTTTATCCTGATCTTCACCCTAATTTTAGAAGAGGTTCTTTAGTTTCAACACTATAATTGTCACATTTTTTACAATTGTTTACAACTTATTCATGCTTCAATGGTGTTATTCATGTTTGCCTTCATGTTCCTAATCTTTTTGGGACATTATTTTGGAGTCTTATTAGATCCCTTCATATGTTTTTATCTCTTATTCAAGGGGATATCTATTGTATTTTGGATGGAAGTAGTCCTTAGGGGGTCATCTTGAGTTTGTAAGAGTCACACAAGGATTCAAGCTTCCAAGATCACCTACAAATCCAGAAATAACATTCCATAAAAGAGTAGGGAAAGAGGAAAATTCTATTTATCATGGATGTAATAAATGTACAATGATTAATAATGGAACAACGATATGTCATAATATACATAAGAGGCCTTGCTTATATAGGAAAGTTCGAGAGATAGGACAAGATAAGATTTTAACAAATATCTTAATCTTATTTGATGAAGCAACAAAATATAGGATCACATGTGTACTAGAGACTTCTAGAAATATTCCTAAAGACCTAAGTAAACTTAATGTGTGAACATGTCTTAATAAGACCTACTAGGTTAACTAGTTAGGTAAAACACCATGTTCAAACTAGTTGAAACTCCCCTTTAAGTGCAACTTAGGGAGAGGAGAATAAATGCATGAATATAAAGATGCATAAAATATGTAAGGATGGGTCCTACCTAGTAGTCCATGGTAGGTACCCATAAAAAATATCTCTAACAAATGGAGTAAAGATGAAAAACATGGAGAAAACTCCTCTCCAAAAGAGATAATGTAAGAAAACAAACATGTACAAGTGATGGAAGGAGGACTCGACATGAACCCCCAATTACTAGATACATTATAAATATACTTATCCCCCCATAGGAGAGAAAGAGTGAGGCTATGGACCCCCCCATAATTTTCAGTAGCTTGGATTCTAATGGTGAATTCTTGAAGAAAAAAGATAATCCAATGCTTGGAAACAAAATTCCTCCCCTTGGGATGACACAAGTCCATTGGTGGATGCAGAATACACTATGAATCCAAGAAGATCTATACGAGGGAATAATTATCAGGATGAGTGTATTAGAAAACTAATCAAGTGTCTCCATAGTAGAGTATTCCACAAAAAAACCAAGTGCTACCCCAATCAAAGAAGATGAAAAATCAAGTCTATGCACGGAAACTCATGATATAAAACCTCCAACTTGACAATATTGATTTGACAATATAATAGTGCAGTAACTATCATCAAAGAGGAGATGAATGTCCTAAAGAATGTTCTCTAAATATTCAATGTGAGACATAATTTTTTTTTAAAATACCTATCAAGTACTCATTCCAAAAATTTGAATTTGAACTTAACTATGACCATCCTTCTGAATTGAAGTAACTCTGAAGAATCATGAATGATGGGAGTCTCAATCAATGATTTTACACACAGAATCAATGAAGGTGAAGGGTCAACAATATTATCTATAGGAGGATAGGGAGAATATGAAGAAACTTCATCATCCAAATTTTCCAAAGATGCAAATCTATCCAAAGAAGAAAACTCTTGAATAGTATTGTAGTAACGGAAAAAGTAGCTTTTTCCCTTGCTTGCTTGATAATTGATATTAAAGTTGAACTAATGGTGTCTTGGAGTGGTGTTGTAATGTATTGTAAACATTCAAATCATTCTAGGACCTTTATTTGATTAAAAAATTCCTTAATTGGTCCTTTGCAAAGGTGTTGTAAAGTGTTGTAACACACTTTCATGCTTTTCTAGGACTTATTTGCTTAATTGAGCCTAATGGGCCCCTTTCTAAATAAAATGTACATAATTGGAACATTGTTTAAGTGTTGTAAAGTCCTTTAAAGCACTTTCACATTTATCTAGGTGGTCCTAATTCATTGTGGTTAATTGGAGTTATTAACCCCCTTTTTAGGCCTTAATTTTGACACCTCTTGAGGATCTTTCTTGATAATCATAAATTAAATATCAAATTATTTTATTGCGAAAAATTTGGTCCTGGTAAATTGAGCCAAGACCCATTCATCCTTGATGGTGAATGGGTCCTCCCTTAATAGGACCCCCTTTTCTTAGTTGATCTGGAATGAGTTTGTGGCCTTCTTTCAACTCCCCAAAGCTTGGTCCTAGATACTTAGCCACGACCCATTTGCCTTTGGTGGTGAATGGGTCCTCCCTTAATGAGACCCTAATTTTTGAATTTCATTCTGGTGGGAATTTAATCATCTTTCTTTCTAGATTTGGTGTCAGCCTTAATTCTTTGAATTTCAAGGTTAATCTCCTAATTTTGTATGAATAAGGGGTTAATTCACATTGTTTCACCTAGCAATTTGGTGTGACTTCATGAGATCAAAAGAAAGAGAATTAATATAGCATTTCAAAGGAATTTATAAGGAATTTCAAGGAAAATTTCAAGTGTTTATTATAGCAATTCAAGATCATATCATCATTTCAAGGGTTTCTAAGTGTATGCATTCATGTTGTTGAGCTAAGAAGTGAGTGAAACATTGAAGATATACTTGCAACCATTGTTAATATCATTCTTAAGGATCATATATCTACATTATTCATGGCCACTCCATGATAATTTATAGATTTGCTTCACAATACATCATCCAAGGTGACCTCAATTGCATTATTTCATGTTCATGCTTCATTTCTTTCATTTCATCATTTGGTTTAATTTCCTACAAGGGGTTTGACTAAGGAAAACCCCCATTCACTAACAAATCAAAAAAATTTCTTGCCCTTGAGTGTGTATTTGTAGATTTACAGGTTGAAGATCAAGTTGAGCAAGATTTGGAGTAAAGTTGTCAAAGTTGCAAATTTGAAAAAGTTGTCATTCAAAGTGCAAGATCACAGAAAGAGCTCTACAAAATTAAATACATTCTTCTAGAACTTGACAATCAAGATTTAAAGAGTGTAGACATCAAGGTACATGATCCTGAAATTAGTTTTTCAAAACCCTAAAAGGACCCATTCACCACTGAAGGCGAATGAGTCCTCCATAGCTTAAAAACAACTTTATGGCCAGGTACACAACTTTTTATGCTCTAAAAACTTCCCGCATAGTTGCTATAATAGTTAGGTTGCATTTTTGGTTGTTATTAGCTTCTTATTTTTCATAATTGAAGTGATTTTAGGCTTAGAAAAATAAATGATCCATCATCTTGCACCACACATTAGGCCTAGTTGTCACAACCCATCTTTTGTTTTTTATACATTCTCCATTAGAGGTTTATAGCTTCTCCATAAGTTGAACTTAGGGGGTTGTTAGAGTAAAAATGTAATTACCTAATTAATTATTAGGACCCCTTTTACACTAACACACTTAAGAGTTTTAGGTCATATGCTTTTTGTCTCGAGTCATAGGATTAGGAAACATGTCATGATCTGATTTAATCCTCACATGGGGTTTCATCTAGGGTTTCTTTATCTTTTATCAAGGGTAAATATTTATTATTGTATAACTATTCATGTTTTTTTTGCATCAATAGATCTCTTAGGTTATTACAACAAATCCATTGTTTTTCTCTCTTTTTTGTTAAGTGTTTGATTGTATATGATTTTTGGGAGCTATATGGTTGAAAAATCAACTTCAATATTTTTTTCTTTGATTGGTTTGTGCACTATGATTGATATGATATAATTTATGCAAGTGATAATGAAATGATGCTTAAATGGTAGAGGGAAATTAATATAACTATTTTTGGCATTTGAAATGGAAATTGACTTATGGTTTGGTCTTGTTGGTGCAATTTTGTCCTAGAATTATTATTTCCTATATTATTGTAAACATATAGGAACTATTTTCCTTTTCTTTTGTAACTTGTTCTTAAAAGAGTGCTAGTGTTGAAAAGAACCTCAGGGACCTATTGTGTGTAGAGGGAAGGGTTACAACTTGATAATAAATTAGACCCATTTTTATTTACAAAGATTGAAGACATACCAAGTAAACAATGCAAGTGCCTATAATGTTGATGTGGTAATGCTAATCCTAATGCAAGACTATAGATAAAATTATGTAATATGATCTTTCGATATATATTTTTCGATCATGAGTAGTAATTACCTATGATTGTATATAATTACAAGATCCTAGATCTTTAATTTGGGATGTTTTGACAAGAAAAATAATTGGTAACATTTGATTAAATTTTGAAAGGGTTAGATCAAAGAGAAAAAAATAAGATTTTGAAAAGGGAGGACTAGAGTCCAATGCGACCTAATCTAGGGGACAAGGTTAAACCCAAAATTTAGTTGCAGATAAAATAAATAATGTACAAGAAGGGTCAACCTAAACAATTAGGAGGAATAATTGGTTAACAAATAATTTCAAGGCTAGGGTTAATGTGTGTGGTAAACAAATAATTTGATTATTATATATCACAATACTAAATGTAAAATGATGTATATACTTTTATCCTTGAGGATATATTACATTTTTTAATACATATTTAAAATGTAAACTTATAAAAGATGTGCAAATATGTTCCTTTTAGTTAATTCAAGTTTAGGATTTTGAAAGTAAGGCTAGTGCTTCTTTTTCTCAAGTTGGCGAATATCAACCTTCTTATAAACTATGCTTATTTCCTCTCAAAAAATTTAACATTAAAATTATTCTTTATTAATTTGAAGGGATTGGATGCTACTTCAATATAGTTATTGATTTTATTTTAATTCCTTTATAATCATTTTTTTTCTCTCTTGTAATTTTTCCATTCATATATATATATATATATATATACACACACACACACACATACATACATACATACATACATACATACATACATACATACATACATACATACATACAATATGTGTGTGTGTGTGTGTGTGTGTGTGTGTGTGTGTGTGTGTGTGTGTGTGTGTGTGTGTGTGTGTGTGTGTGTGTATGCATGTATGTGTATGCATGCATGCATGCATGCATATATATATATCACTCAAATACACACACACACATATATGAGTGGAAGCAAATAGTCTGTGAGACCCCCATTTGGGCCCAATAAAAAAATGTGGCCAAATATCACACTTAAAATTGCCTAAGTTCAATCAAAGGTGAATTTTATCAAACTTCCTTTGATTGAACCTAGTTAGTGCATCTATGGCAACTCATTGTATATAAAGACAAGATCCTAGATCCTTAATTTGGGATTTTTTGACAAGAAAAATAATTGGTAATGATTAAATTATAAAAGGGTTAGATCAAAGAGCAAAAAAAATAGGATTTTGAAAAGGGAGGACTAGAGTCTAATGTGACCTAATGTAGGGGACAAGGTTAACCCCAAAATTTAGTTGAAGATAAAATAAATAATGCAAGGAGGGTCAATCTAGACAATTAGGAAGAATAATTGGTTAACAAATAGTTTCAAGGCTAGGGTTAATGCCTGTGGTAAACAAGATAATCTGATTATTATATATGACAATACCAAATGTAAAATGATGTATATACTTTTATCCTTGAGGATATGTTACATTTTTTAATATATATTTAAAATGAAAATTTATAAAAGATGTGAAAATATATTCCTTTTAATTAATTCAAGTTTAGGAGTTTGAAAGTAAGGTTAGTGCTTCTTTTTCTCAATTTGGCGAATACCAACCTTCTAATAAACTATGCTTATTTCCTCTCAAAAATTTTAACATTAAAATTCTTCTTTATTAATTTGAAGAGATTGGATACTACTTTAATATAATTATTGATTTTATTTTAACTTAGGACTTTATAATTATTATTTTTCTCTCTATTGTAATTTTTCCATTCATATATATATATATTTATTTATTTTTGAGTGAAAGCAAATAGTTGTGAGTCGCCCTTTTGGGCCCAACAAAAAAATGTGGCCAAATATTCCACATAAAATTGCCTAAGTTCAATCAAAGGTGAATTTTATCAAACTTCCTTCAATTGAACCTAGTTAGTGCATCTGTGGAAACTCATTGCAATGCGAGTTTGATTCAAGTTGATTCTATTTGAAGTAAATTTTTATTGAATCAATTCAAACTACATAGAAGGGGTTTCAAGTAAACAAAGGCGAGCCTCATTTATTTTCTATTCTCCTTGCATGTGAATCTCACGAGTAATGGGTGACCTCCTTATTTTCCCAATTGTTTGTCTTTCCTTTAGTTGTGTTTTCAAGTATTCTTCTTTTCCTTTCTCATTTTTTGCAATTTTTGACTTTTGGGTTTTAATACTATTTTATGAATTAAATTTTTTTTGGTAATTGATTATTTCTATATTTTTGAAAAATATATTTTAATTTTTTACCTAATTTATACAATAATATATATATTTTTTCTAGGTAAGTTAAGCTTAAGGAAGCCGTACCCCATAAAAATAAAATAAAAAGATAAAGAGCATGCCCTTAAATAAGGGTGCTTCAAAGAGGACCATAAGGGTCATCATGAAAACTAATACAATTTCTAGGTTTTACTACCAAATTTGACATGGAAATGCATAACTATGTTAGACGTAGTCAAAGCTCTCTTCTTTTTCCTTTGTATGATTGTCTAGATTTCATTGTTGGTCTTGGCCTTCATATTTGCTTTATTGGTTATTGATGAAAAAAGTGTTATTGTCCTCATAAGATGTAACATCATCAACCATAATACTTAAATTTAAATCTTATTTTGCTTTGTGATCCTCTAAGTTAGAATCACTCTTGTAGCCATGCCAAGAGGGAGATAAACCATACCATCCAAAAGGTGAGAAAGCATAACATCAAACAAAGCCTTCTGACTTCCCTTCTCTAGAGGCAACTTAGAGTCCAATTGAACCTCATCATTTTGTTCAACCTGGGGGGAGATGAAACATCTTTTTTCATAGAATAATGGTGTGAGAAAGCATTTTTCCACCAAGTGGCCTGACTATTGATTTTACATCTGGTACAATGGACAATGATATGGCTAGTGTTGAAACACCTGCAACAACAAAAAGGAAAAACTTCATAATCCAATAATTGATTCCAATAGTAATTTGATGTTTTCATGGAGATATCCGTCACTAATATATCAAAAAAAAATTCTAACACTTTATTGATTTCCTTGATATAATCTTCATATATTGACAGTTTACAATCCAAGGATTCAAACCAATTAGGATCAATTTATTTGGGATCATTTACCAATTTTTCTTTAATCAACAAAAGGGGGTCCATGGAGATCAATTCAAAAATTTCTCTAGAAAGCACAAATGTGTTACTATGTTCCCTTCTTATCTGCTGGAGTTCAATTACCAGTTCCTTTCTCTTGTTAGATACATTAACATAAAATTGGTAAAATTTACGAATGTAGAACAAGCCATCTTGGGAAAGCCCCTTTATCCACCCATTGGTAGCTTTGGAATAACCCAAATTTTTCTTTACCTTTTGCACAATGTCAGAATCAATACCTTGAATATTTGATCTTGATGCTTCCTTAGGGACCAGAGTCACAATTGATGAAATAAAATTTCTTAAAGAAATATTTTGAGATTGCAATTGAAGGTTCTCCTTTTTCTATTCTTTTTATCTTTTAATTAATGCATTAATAGAGTAATTAGCGTGATAGACATCACCTTCAAAAGTAGATGGCCCCATGTCAATGTGATAAACCTTGTAGTTGGCCTTTGTAATCTCATTTTCATTTAGGTCCTTTACAAGATTGGTGATCTCCAACAGTTGATTCCTAGAAGTAGGATCAACAACCATTCGTGACATCATTTTAGCCTAATTGTGTTTAGGAGACCTTTTAAAAGCATAGAAACTGTATCTACCTCAACCATCATGGCAGGAATATTTTTCCTCTTCTTCTCCACAAATTTCTTCAACCATGTTAGAGAAGAAGTTATGAGCCCAGTGTCTCTTCTTTCAACACTCACATTCTCCATTCTCTCAATTGATTGAACATCAACAAAAGTATCTTGTATTGGAGAATGAGGAACTTCAAAGAAAAAAGGAAAATAATTATCTTCAACTATTTGTTGGAAAATTCCCTTGGAGTCTGCAGGCATCGGTTTCTTTCAACTAGTTCTTTTCTTAGGCGCTGATGGGGACACACTATCCTATGTACAAATTGATTTTAGCTTGGCTATTGTGTCATCTGGCTTCTTGCAATCTCCTCTCGACTGTGAACTAGTGTTAGATGACCTAATTGTTTTCTTTCCAGTCGATATGTTCACACCAAAGGTCTGTACAGTCCCTTGCTCCTTCCTTTGTGAAGCTTTTTTCTCCTAAGGGAAACCTGCAATTTTCCACCACTTCCCGTTCAACCAATCTAAAGTTCTTAAAATAGGAGCAAAGAGAACCACTAAATCAAAGACTTCATCTTCTGACCAATTAATTTTTAACAAGGGTTTAGTAGCAGGTAGCTAATATTCAGGATCAATGATCACTGAATCTTCCCCCACAACTTCCAAAATATTAAAGGAGATACCAAAGGCCTGTATTTTCCTTAAAGTAAATCTCATAAAACTTCTCCTATGCACCTCACCTTCATCTATACAATCTTCCCAAAAATCCTCAATATCAGGGCAATGTTCATAGCTACCAACTCCATACAAATTTTGCTTAACATAACCATTGCTATCAAAATGGGCTCTCACCAACAAATACTAAAAAAATTAAACTCATTCAGGGTTTTATCCACACCCTTAGCAATATTATTACTTTTACAAGAAAATGAAGGTATGAACAGTGGAAACACATACCATTTCTTTCCCATGTTTTGAATATTTTACATCCACCATAGCCATCTACTAACAGAATTTAAGTAAGACAAGAAAATCACTTGGATACCAGGGTAACCTCAATGGAGCCTTCTCAAAACCCCCAATTTTGAGATAAGTGAATCTACTGAATTGAATGTAAAAGCTTCCAAATTTCATTATCAGAGTAGTTGCCTTAGGTGAAACCTGAAGCTCAAGGTTTCCATCAAGTCTCCATACAATCTCCATTAAGAATGTATTATTCACACAACAAAAATCCTTCATTCCAACCTGCTTAGTGAGATGTGGTAAGATTTTATTCACAGGCGTATCTAGCGTTGGAGACCCTTGTGGTTCCAATCCTACCTAGACAACCTCTTGACTAGCTAAAATGTAAACCAGGTATGGGCACATGTGAAAGGTAATAGTTTGTTGAAAGTTTACCAATTGCTCATTTAAATGATAACAAATAATGTCAATCCAGTCAATGAATTTATGTTCACTACAAATCACCAGAATAAAATGACATATCCAAAATTCAAAAGATTCTGAATAGGAATTTTCAACTACAAGATGCAACAAGGTGATAACATCTAAAATTTCATCTTTAAAATGGACACTTTTAAGTTTTGAGGGAAACTGAAACTTACTTTTTTCCTAGAATTCAACCAATTCTTTGCATTGTAATTTTTGCACCATTCTTCATTGATTTTGAAAAACTCATCACCAACAACTACAAACATTTCTTCTATAGTCTCCCTTTTTGGAATACTCAATGCATGAGAAATGACTTCAAGAGTGATTCTCACAATGATAGACCCATCCATAGCTCCAATCTCCCGAGTCTCTTGAATGTAGCCTCTTATACATGAAATCACCAGGTCAATGCTTTACATGGCTTTAGGAACACCTCCTGCACGTGCCAAACCACTTTGAAAAAAATTCTCTTCTAGTGGTGTTCTACTATATTGCTCTAGGTGCACACAAAACTCCCCCAAATTGAAGTGCCCAATTTTAGTATCCATCCCTCACTTTAGACTAGTGATTTTGAATTCCACTCTACATGAGCACAATTTCACAAAGGAAGAAAGCTTGTACTTTGAGAAATATTAGTAGAGAATAAGAATGAAGGATAAATGACTTAATGAATACTTTTCCACCCATCTTATGTTGTTACTTGATAGGACATGCAATTAATGCGACATTCAGTTTAATTCCTCGAAAAGATAACCTTTAAAACTGCATGTTTTTTGAAAAACCCTAAAAACACAACTCAAGGTTAGTTTGTATATATTATTTAATGAGGTGGTGACACCTTGGAAACCACAAAAATTCCACAATGTCACATGGTTGCAAAAACTTAGAACCTTAGAACCAAATTTGAGAGTTTCAAAGTTTTGAGAACCTTTGA
>VDFB02027764.1:0-10383 GCA_007258455.2 Sequoia sempervirens | reverse complement strand
AAATGACTTGAAAGTGACCCCTCGGGTCCCCTTTAAGCCTAAAATTAGGATTTTTTGACCCTAAAAGGCTGACCTGCCAAGGTTTTGAACTCTCAAACCTATTTTGGTTTGATGGAGGCTTGTTTTTCATCATTTTATTGCATTTAGACACATTTTTAGCCTCCCAAACCCCTTTTGGACCTGTCGAAAGCACCTGTCACCTTTTTTTTCACGAGATCACCCAAAAAATTAAAATTTTCGTCCGATCTCTCGAGGGGGCATTATAATGGCATGCTTTCTCTCGCCATGCAGCAATGGGGCAAGTTTTTAATATCAAAAACTTTGGCTTTGATCGAAATCGTGTATTCTTTAAACCAACGCAACGAGTGTGTTGCTTCAAAGAGGGGCAAAATATAGACATCGAAAAATACATTGATCGACATCGCATTAATCTGATCCCCGACTCTCATTTCAACATCATTTCTTCCTAAATCATCCCTCTGGCTTCAACTGCTTAATCAAATTCTCTATCCGATTAAATTCACCAAGATCGCCCTCTACTAAACAAATCATTTTGCCCAATTAAGTCACTTTCCTTTGTTAATTAAATCAATCCATCTGTTCTAATTATCCCTATTTAATTAAATAATCAATTTATTTGATTAAATCTTTAAAATCTATCTATTAAATTAAATAAATTAAAACCTTATTTGATTTAATCTAACACCATACCCTTTAATTAAATAAATCAAAATCTTTATTTAATTAGCCTTCTACCATATTCATCTCTTATCTGATTTAAATAAATCAATAAATCTAAGTCAAATAAGTCACATCATCTAATCTCCTATTAAATTAATTAACCCTTGATTAATTTAATTTAATCTCATGTCACATCCTCTTCTAGATAATGCAGTTGCACATGAAAAATAGATTTAATTCATTTATTAAATCCCTATTTCTCACATGGCATCTTTTGGAATATTCCCTCAATTTGAATTGCACCGTCAACATGTACATCCAACAAGGCATTTAAGATCTCTTACATGTCCTTTGCCTTGGAGCCAAGTGGTATATTTATTTCATTTTCCCTTCCTCTACATGTCATTTCAACAAATTTTGAATTTCAAATATTGGCATTTATTGGCACAATAAAACCCCAAATCTTGCACAAACTATCATCCATTCATAGTCAATGGGCACCATATCATTGAATGAAAGTATCCCACATTGCTCAAATTTGAAGTATTCATCCATCTTGAAATCCTATAAATGAAGAGCTCCTCTCCTCATTTTATCATCCACAATTTGAGTAAAGTTACCATGCTCAAATATCTATCAAGTTTCACACCATTGAGTTCTTAGATAGGTTCTTTTGCAGATTTGGCTTGAAGTCTTCATCATTCATCATCAAAAGTGGATCAAATCTCTTCATCAAGTCTACATATCGAAGCTTGCAATCATAGGAATTGGGAAAGGGCCAAATTTCTACATCAAATTGGCACCAATTCCCCCATGGGATCAAGAGTTTGCTATTTAAATTAGGATTTCATCTTTGTTTTATCTCTTCTATTGTGTTCTTGCATATTTTCATTCCTAGTTTGAATTATAAATGGATTCTATGGGGAATCCTTGTTTATACTTGCAATATCTAACTTAGGGTGTTTAATCTCTTTGTTTTGCAGGTACATAGATTTGGGGTTCACAATACCTATAAAATGACCATATCAAAACAAAGTCTAAACATAAATCTTAAACAATACAAAAAACTTGGATTTAGCTCTATTATGCACAGACACAACTATTGAAAGTAAGTTGTGCTAAATAGTCTCAAATAAGTTAAATGGATGTAGGTCTAGATGTGTAAATACAAAAAGAGCAGCCTTGTCTTGGCTAGATTATTACCAGAAAGAGCGGGCCTATAAATGTCTTTGCTAGATTTTAAACTCATGGATGCACTTATAATGTTGGTGCTCAACAGAACAACATCATAGGTATAACATTAATGAAGGATTTTCATTCTCATTAGCCAAAAAGATAAATGTAAAAAGAATCAACCATACTATTTATGAAGTAAAACTTGAGGGGGAACCCATACCAAATTTAGTAATTATCTTATACATCATTGGCTATATCACAATTTTCAAAAATAATATAGAAGATGTAATATACTACATCATCAACAAAACTGACCTTAAACATATATTAGGGTTTTCTATACAACTTTGTTTTGAAAGGAAACTATATTAAAGTATGCTTCGCATATACTTGGCATCCTTCATATTCTATGTGAATCACATTGATTTACTAACACTAATCATATCTCAACCCAGAACAAAGGGAAAAAAAGAAAAACGAAAAAAACTTTGTTACTGCATGTTCCAAGCTTAAACGTATTCCTTAGTACCCAGAACTAAGCCATGATGTAACTTACCTAGCCTTCTAAATTCACCCACATCAATGATACAAATAGAGAGAATTAGAATCTAAATTGCACTTGGGTCATGACCACATACGATTTTGAAATACCTTGCTCCTCATCTAGCTATAAAATGACCCACATAAAGATATCTCAAAAAAGAAGTAAGAACTTGGATTCCACTACCATTTTGTGACTCCACATCACAATCCAAACTAATTGATTCTATTTTATCTTTTCATATTTAATTCAATTCCAAAAAAAAAATCCCTAGCTATGCATTTTATGATTCTACACCCTTGGAACACTAAATTCATTGTCAACAATTGAGGTCAAGTGATGCTTTATGGACCTTCAAACCTTTTGAGATCATTTTTTTGTTAAGTAAATTATTTTCTTATAATTAGAAGATAGATTACAATATGTTCCCAAATGGTAGGCCCTGCAACAAACTATCATAATCTGATTCAACTTTGCATGTTTCTATCATGTTATTCCTTCATCTCCTTGCTAGTAATATAGATCAACGACAACCTTGGCTAAAGGATGCTCATTGTTTTCCTAGAACCAATGTAATATTCAACTAATTAATCAGAAAAGCCCTTTTGAATCTTTAAATGAACAAATCAATTCAATATTAAAAAAGGTTATATTCACAACAATCAATACAAAGAAATATTTATTTCCCTTGTCAAACCATAACCTATCCTACAAGAGGCAATCACATTAATATATAATTTATATAATAATTTTATAAATCTAAAATGATTTACATATATTTAATAATTAATATCAATGTCATATCTTATAATGTTTATGTAAAAATGCTAATATGTTTAATTTTTAATTTGTATTTTGTTTTTTTATTTATATATTACTAAGATTTTTTTAATAAAAATATATCTTTAGGAAGTTTTATGTTTTTACTAATATTATTAATATTAAAATTAAAAATATCAAAAAATAAATAAAATTTTATAATAAAATTATTTTAATGATAATTCATAATTTTATTTTTTTAAATCATTTATTAAATGTTTTGCAATATTTTTAAATAATATATATTATAAATCTTAAATATACAATAATAAAATTGGTGGGCGGTTGGGTGGACGCCTTTCCACTTATTCTTTTGTGGAAAGGCCAGGTTTCTTGAGGACAAGGTGGCATCAACATTTGGCATGACACTCTGGCACTCCACGTAGGTTGGGTGAGTGACTCTTTATAGGAGGTCATTTTGGCAATGTTGACTGAGCAAGTTGGGTTGATTGGTGGTTGGTGTGACTAGGTGATATGATGTTTAATTAATGCCTTGGTTTATTGTGCCTTTTCCATCAACATTTTCATGGGCATTAAGTTGTAAATCTATGACCGATCAAGTTGGATACGGTGTGCCTCTTTGCTAGCATATCATGACTCCTCATCACATACACTAGCATTTGGGTGGCAGTTGATCAGTAAATATTGGGTGGCACGCACACTTTTGCACAACGTTGTAAGTGTGGTGGGCTTTGGCAGATCAAGAATCATAAATAATGGAGGGTGGCATGGGTTTTTCTAATGCTTGGTTTCATTTGCTTGTATTGCACTCTGGTTGTGGAAATGGTAGAACTATCCAAGTTCATCATGGAGATGTTTATGAAAATGCTTGTTTGCTTGGGTCTTGACACACCTATCCATCTAGACTACAAAATTCAGCAAACTACTTTTAGGGTGATAACTGACCAGTATTTAAAGAAAATAATGCTCAGGATAGATCATCATACGGTGTTGGCAGTCAAAATGATACTAGGCAAGGGGCATTTGTCAAACCATGAGACTTTCGAGGTTAACACCCACATTGTCTCTCAGTTCCTTGCCTCTATTCTTGATGTCTGAACACCAAAAGTAGAGGTGAAGATAATAGTCTATAAACTCTTCAAGAAGGAGCTATTGGGTGGGTTGGACGAGATCATATATGACATTTCTGAGTTTCAGCGTGCCTTAGCCTTGTGATCTTCCACCATAATGAAAGTACCTAGCAAGGTTGTTAAAGTCTATCCCCTACTATTGAACTAAAAGGAATGGCTTTGGTTAGGCACTAATAATTGGCGACATATGAGTTAAGCTTCCTTAAGAAGGTGTTGATGCTTGAGCCTGTAAACAATTATGATTGGGTCCTTGCATTTGATCAATTTGCAAAAATGAACATTTGGTTTTTAGGTGGTGGTTAGGTAGTTTATGGTTGGTGGTCTGTGAATATAGTTAAAAATGTTGCTTATCATCCTCTATAATTACATATGGCTCTGGTTGGGAGCTGATTTTGGTTTTTGGGATAGCTCGTTGTCGGTTGGGAAATTCTTTTTGGCTGGTTTTTGGATCCTTTTTGTGTAAGTCTAGTGTTGGGTTCAGTTATGTGCCTGGAAGTTGATGGGTCTATAAATTTTGTACTGGTGATGGAAATCTATGGCTCCTTCATTACAGACAATTGTAATTATCTTATATAATCAATAAAATTACCTTATGTATCAAAAAAATATACAATAATAAAATCAATATAATTTATATTTATAATAATATTATCACTAGCAATCGTACCTTGGTGTGCAATGGGTACATCGAAGAGGTGAGGAATGTCAAATAAGGAAAATTTAATCCTATTTTTTGCATAAGTTTGTGTATTACATGAGTTCAATTCATTGGCCATTCATGAAATGAATTTTTTTTTCAAAAAAGGTCTATAAAAATGAGTGACAAAAAACCTCTAAATCAAGAAGAAAATGAAGGTCTATGAAGAGGGAGGGGGGGAGATAGGGAGAGAGATAGATGGGATCGCGTCAGATCCGACGTCGTTCAGCATCAAAATCAAAAATCGATCAGCATTCCATCAAAAACAAAATCAAAAGACAAAATCGACAAAAATCAGGTCGAAAGATCGATCACTCGAAAATCGGCGATCGCAGATCGATCCGCGTCTTCAAAATCGAACCGTCGACGCGTCAGGCGTCAGACGTCGATCAGTCAGGCAAAGTCGAAATCGAGCGAAATCGAGGCGTCAGGTCGACAATCGAAAGATCCGCCGGGATAAAGACAGAACAATCCGGATCGCGTCGAAATCGGTCAGATCGATCAGGCGAAGAGGATCGAGATCCGGCGAGATCGAGACGAGATCGGGATCAGGAGGACGAGATCAGATCCGGATCGAATAAAAGTCGGACTTATCGAGATCAGATCAGACGCTGCTTGCTGAGATCGAGATCAGATCGCTCGAAACCGCCGATAAAGTCGAGATCAGGATCGAAAGATCGATCACGGAAAATCGACGAAGATCAAAGAAGATCCGGATCGATCAAAAATCGAGAGATCGAAAGATCCGAGGCAAAGGTCAGAGAGATACAAGAAGTGATAGAGAAAAATAGTAGAGAGGGGGTAGAGATAAAGAGATAGAGATAGGGTGGGAGGAAAAGGGAGTGTATGCATATAATATTTATATTTAATAATATGCATCATATTTCATATAATATGTAATAATAAATATAAATTGGATGTATTTTTTAATAAATATAATATATTTTAAAAATAAATGTAGATAAATATTAAACTTCTAATATATTTATATATATAATATATATTTAAAAAATAAATATAGATAAATATTAAACTTATAATATATTTAATTAGTAATATATATGAAAAGCTAAATTATATTTATATTTAATAATGTATAATGTATAGTGTATATAAATATTAAATATGGCTCTAGGAAAATTCATCACCACACAATGGAAAATTCATTGCTAGCAATTCACCATGGGAAAATTCATTATCGTGGGAAAATTCAGCGCCAAGTAAAATATATTGAAAATAAAATATTTTTATTTTTATTATCATTTTGAAATATATATTAAAAACATTAATGGCGGCTAATTTTCTCCTTGGTGAATAGTCGGCGGTGAATTTGTCATGGCGGTGAATTTTCCCACGGTGAATTGTTGGCGATGAATTTTCCTAGAGCCATTTTTTTGTCTTTGACCTTTATCATATGAATGTAAAACATATTTTCTAGTGGAAATGTAGAAATAATATTTGATTCTTTGCTATCGTTCTTTATAAAGTGTTTTTTTTTTCAATATTATTTTTTATTTATTTTATATTGGGTTCATTGAACAGTCAAATCTTTTTCAATCGTCAACCATCATTCTACCACATTCTCAACCATCGATCATTAAAGTTAGCTGGTAATGTTCATATAGGGAATGCCTTCAACGTAATTATCAAATATACTTTTAAAATTACAACAATCAATTTTTGTTTATCTTTAACTTGTTGCTATCAATTATATCTTAATATTCATAAATCAAATAATAAATCTACAAAAATACTCTACTAACAAATCATATAGACATCAATATTTATTATAAAAAAACAAACTCAATTTCAACTACAATATGAAGATTTTAATATCAAACTCCAAATCAACTAATCAATCTAAGAATTATATTTACTAATAAATCTTGAAGCCAACATAAGCTAACAACTATAATTTTCATTGATCCAATAAAATTATGATAATACAACTTGGAAGAATTTGTTGACATCAAACTATTATCCAATCTATCCTTCATTGACCCAATATAATTGTAATACATACAACTTGGAAGAATTTGTTGGCATCAAACTATTATGCAATCTACCCTAGAATTAGCATGTCATAACTCATCTATTGTCTACCCAACAAATACTATTATTACAATACTACAAAGGCAAGTACTTGCCACTATGTGACACTTGTTAAATATAATTTCAATTGAATTTCATATATCTATTATTAAATATTAATAATATAGTTGTCAAATTTGAGATAAATATAGCTAGATAAACAATATAAATATTAAACTAATTTTTAAAATAATTTTAAAATTAAATTAAATAGATCTTAAAAATTTAATTAAAAAAAATGAAAATTCATACTATTTTTGTTTTTGATTAAATAAGAAGGGTAAGGGTCATGATCCCATACAAGAACAACAAAATTGTCCAATGCAGCAACAACCAGAAAAAAATAGAAAAATAGAGGAGACAACAAAACAAGAAACAACACTACATCGCCTCACCAAAATCAACAAGAATAAGCATCAACCTATTCCTAAATCATCAAAATAGATAATCCTATCTAGGTACTAGTAAATTTTTAACCATATCATACTATCATCAACCCAAAGATTATAATAAGGCAGGCATAACCTATCATAAGTTCCCAACAAGTAAATAACCTTCAAACCAGACATTAATAGTATATAAACATAGTTTAGGCTTACCAAGCCATTATCAGATATAAACATTACAATAGAGCCAAATAACCAATCAACCAAAGACATTAAAAGAGCAAAAAACAAGAAACAAAACATAGTATTAGGCTTCCTCTATAAGGCTCCAAGCCTTCTTCAGATCTTCCACCATTTCCTCGAGGTTTTCCTTGGTCTCCATCGTCCTGAACTGATCAGCTTCATCCTTGTTTCCTTTTTTCTTTTGTTTCTTTTTTGTCTTTCCCTATCTAGATATGGTACCCATCACAACTCTTTTCATGAATTTTTCCATCACTCTGCAAACATTCTTGATGGCATCCTCAATAGCATGGAGTCTATTTGAATTATCTTCTTTCTGCAACATTCGTTCGAGTTGCTCCATCCTTTCTTCAAGCATTTTCATTTTTTTCTTTTCTATTTCAAACTCTTAGTATTGAGAGGGGTATTAGTGGTAATTTCAATGGCTTCCAAGTCAATTGGGATTTCATTTATGTTTCCCTTTTCTTCAGTCATTCTAAGAATTGTCCCCTCATCCTCATCATGCTCCTCCTATTGAGTATTACCTTCTTCCTCTTCTTGACTAGAGTCCTCAATATCCTCAAACACTAACACCTCTTCCTCAGAGAGATTAGTTTCTCCAAAATTGTTTGGGACATAGTTTCTCCAAAATTGTTTGGGACATACTCCTCCTCATAGGAGGAACCATTCTCCTCCCTGGAAACTCTCTTCCCTTTTTTTTCTCAAGTTCCAAAGGGGCCTCTTTCTTCCTATCAGTAGAATTTTTAGTTTTATTACTTATTTCCTTTCCCTTGGAAGTAGCTAGAGCAAGATGAGTTGACCTACAATCAGCGGAGGTGGTGGAACCACTTTCAAGGCTAATGTCATGATCATCTAAAATTGTAATGGTTAGGGAATCAGAGCTTGGCTCTTTTATCACCACTTTGATTTTCTTACTAACAACTAAAGAGAGGGGGGAGCAATATTGTGTTTTTCAAGGGTAATTTTAAGGAGAATTCTTCCATGAGGGGTCCACTTTTTTAGGGAGAGTGGTCTTGTGATTTTTTGTTTCTTTCTCAGGGGAGTGGGGTTGGCTTTCTAGCAGCTCAATTTTGACTAAGATTTTAGGAGACAGATTGTTCTCAAGCAAATAATGAAAGGAATTCTTTTGTGGGGTCGTGGAAAGGACATACTTGCAGATGGCCCTAATTAAACCCTAATGAAAGGGTGGGTTAGCTCCATTAGTTATCCTTTGTTGTAATGATGAAAGGAGGAAAAAAGGAAAATTGATTTTCTCCAAATGTTGAATGTGGTTTAGGATAGGGAAATGGTATCCATGCACAGACTGAAATCAACCCTCTAAAGTGAAATATTTCATAACAAAATAACAAACATTGTGGTAAGGACACTTAGTACTTAACTATTTTGACACTCTTTTTTGGCATATCTTTGATTCTCCTTTTGATTTTTCTTTTTCTTTTTTTAATTCTAGTCTAAGTTTTTTTAAATTATTTTTTATGTTAGAGAGTTGTTGGAAATTAGAATCTTAGGTTATTAATATTACAAATAAATATAAAATAAAAGCACAAATGAACACATTATGGTAAAACCTTTTTAGGTAAAAAAAAATCATCAAACATCATTTGATTGTAAAAACTATCAAATTTATCTATAAAATTATAGACAAAACCTAAAAATATATTTGTGATCAAACGGATTAGTATGGGACGATTACGCTTGATCCATGAAGAATAGAAGCATAACAAAGCCACTAACGTCAAATCTCAACAAGATCATTCAAATAAAAATTAATCTAAACATTTATCAAAACTAAGCATTCTAAACTATGAAAGTGTTTAAATGTCTACTCTAATCCATTCGAAACTTACCTCGTTGTGGGAGTGATTTCGTGTTGATGTGGAACAATGAACCCTTCCCAATCCCATGGATAAATGAGCTTGCCCCAGTCAATTTTATTGAAGAAAATTGATGGAACGGTTGTGAGATGTGTATGAAAACATGATTTTAATCTAAATGAGCTTGATGAAAACTAGTTTAATATGATTTTATGCTAAATGATGAAGATATACAAATGCTAAGCTAATTCCAAATGGATTCTAACCTAAAAGATTCAAACCCTCATTAATTAAACAAGCTAAATGGATGTGTTATGTGATCATGGAAGTCATTAATGGAAGCTTACAGCTAATTAATACAATTAATATGAACTAAAAGATGCTAAATATGTACTAAATATGGGTGTGAGTGTGTGTGATTTTAACAACATAACTCTAATGTTAAAAGATGGATCCATTTGTATCCAAATAGTGACCTATTTATAGGAAGACAAATGATAAATGAATGGTTGAGATTGAAAAAGCTAATCAATAGTCAAGAATGGAGGAAGGATGAAACATGGATCATGGATTCTCATCATTGGATGAGAATGAAAGATGAGATTTAATCAAGGGTTAACATTCTTTCAAAAAAACACACTTTCAACTTGTCCAAGAGGTCATAAGTTAACTTTCCCAAGAGGTCACAAGTTAACTTGCTCAAGAAGCTAAGTAAGTTTGTTGAGAAAAAGGAATATTCTCCTTTTTTAAATGAGTGAGGAGAGAATATTCTTTGGAATATTCTCATGGGTGAGGGAAAAAGGATAATTTAGTTAATTAAAACCAAATTAAATTATGCAAAAGGGGA
>VDFB02027763.1:0-24102 GCA_007258455.2 Sequoia sempervirens | reverse complement strand
ACCACTAGAGGTGACAAGAGGGGTGAAGCTAAAACCCATGAGGGGATCTTGTTTACTTTGATAGTTTAAGATCCCTTGGAGGTAGAGGGGATGTTGATTGAGGGTATGGTATCGGTCATGTATACAAATGTAGGAGGCATCGATAGTGCTAGTTGTCTCTCATGATCTTCAAAAGTGGCTCCTCATATAATATTAGGATTTCTTGGAGGAGCACATGCATCGGTCAAACTAGAGAGACTAGCCAAGAGTTTTATGCATGTTCGGTCTTTTCCCACCATATACTTTAGTTTGCCAATAACCCAGGCAACTCTTACCAACTTCAGGTCTCTTTCCAAGTGATGTTCCAAGTCACCCAACCCTTTGCTGAGGGTGGAGACATATTTTGTAGGAATGTGAACAACCTCATGCTCATCTACCAACGATGGTGTAGGAGATGCAGGAGGAGTGGGGATGTGGTTGGTCTTGTCAAAGAATCCTACCTCGCCCCTTGACAACTGCTCTTGTACGGTGAGACAAATAATGGATCCAACAAAAAGGTGTATAGAGAAGCCAGTGGTGACCTTTGTCCTCTCCATTGAAAGGTGTCGTATACTTCTCCTAACAATATACCCGGAGGTTGTGGACTGGGTTGTGATACGCATAAACCTTCACAACACTCAAGGATACAACAACCACAAGGTACAAGGGGAAAAGCTTCAACACCAACAGATGAGTAGGTGTTGGTTCATGTCAAGTTCACCGGTATGGCCTATAGAGCATTAACCCATGAAAATAAATTAAAAAATCAAATCAATATTTGATTATATTTCTATGAAATCAAATTGAAATCCAAAATTTTAAAACATTAAATTGAGTTAATAAATCTTGGAAAAATGTCACATCATACAAAAAAATGGAAAATTAAAAATCATTGCCTATTAAAACATGTTGTCAATCCTTATATGAAATTATTGTAGAAATTAGGAACTTCAAAAGGTCAGAAACTCCATTCTTTCTAATAGCTCTAATCTTCAGTACCTACAAAAGGATTGTTTATGCTCCTTCTTCCTAATTCCTGTAAAATTTTACTTAAACCTGCGCAGTAAAATATGAATCTAGCTAGAAAATAAGAACATAGGAAAACTTTAGAGCAAGAATGAATAAAAACTATCTGAGTATTACGTGAATTTACAAAGATAAAACCAATGTAAGAATAAAAGCAGGGACATTTAGAAAAACGCAGAGAGATTCCTTTTAATTAGCTTACAATCAAACAAAACAACAGCAATTATCCTGAATAAAACAGAAAGTTGCTAAGTTGTGGATCCTCAAAACTGCTCCTACATCCCCTCTTTCCATTTTTTATTACCAAAAACCTCCCATTTCCCTATCAAATAGGGTTGCAACCTTTCCATCGAGTATCATATCAAACAATTCAAAGTTTTTGCTATGTGATTCTATCTACATATGCCACAACCTTTCATATTTGAAGGTATCATGTCGAATAATCCACAAATCTTGTTTGTAGCGATTCATGAGTTTTATCTTGGTTAGTCGAGGCTTTGAGCTAGAGGCTCCATTTCCTTTTGGCGTTATTTTCTAATAGTTGGAGCGCCTACGTGGATTGATATTTTTGCACAACACTTCATCTGCCTAAACTTTACGTCAAACAATTCACGTGCCTCCTTACCACATTTTGAGAGAGATTATTCAACTACTGCGCGAATTTTATGTGAAAGTATTTGTAGAAAATTCACCACTAACAATTCACCATTGCGGAAAATTCATCGCATTAAAAAATTTGCAATTAATTTTTGGTGGCGGTCAATTGCTGGTGTGAATTTTCTTTGAGGTGAATTTGTCATGGCGGTGATTTTTCCGACGATGAATTGTTGGTGGTGAATTTTCTAATGGTGAGTTTTCCTGATGCCCCATAATGTTACCATGTCTCCATCCCCTTCAATAGCATAGCATTCTGTGTTCTATGGATATAAACGCCTTGCATAAATACAATCTTCGATAAACTCTAGCAGATACTTTCTATTTTGTCTTGTTGCAAAAGATTCAGTTAACCTAATAGGTTGTGTTGGAAGACTGCCCTTGCCATTTCCTTGAGACATTCTGTCAAATAGTTCATGTTCTTTTTCTATTCTTCCTCCCCATTTCAGCAAGTTACAACCTTTATGAGAAACAGATCATAAGTTAATTTGTGGTGATCTGGTTCAAACAGGTACATTCTAAATTTTGACTTGTTTAGACGATTCATTTGAAATCAAACAAATAGGTGGGTCTTATTAGAGAAGCTAGTGTAATTTCAGATAAATCATATAAGCAAATCAAAGCTTAGAATGTGATGTCTAAACTTAACTGTAAATGATTAGTACTTTCATTTCTTATAACATTTTCTCAAACAGCTGGCGTGATTGACCTATATTCCATTTTATCAAATGGTTCATTTCCCTTATCTACAAGAAACTATTAATGGTGACCATACTGTATATTATTTACAAAATATATGACTTCGTCTTAAATTCTAATAGTGATTTAGAGCTTAACACTGGCCCAAAACAACCTCCTTCCAACTTTGCTTTCCTAGATCAAAAGGCATGACTTTGGAGTACAAATTCGTCCAGGAGCACCCAAACAATTATCCATTCTATTGCTTTATCAATGTCTCTACCTTATTCCAGAGCTCCTCCTTGGATATTGACATGGAGGATGCTTGCAAAAGGTTGAAGAATTTCGACTCTAATCTGCCAAGAAGCCATGTCCTTTCGAAACGTAAATGATGGCGTGTCAATTTGCCATTGAAGACCAAAGACTGATCCTTTACGTTGGTGCATGTATCCTTCGATCCCCATGTGATTCAATAGCTTGTGCTACCTACTCGTACATTAGATTGAGAATTTCTAAAGACTTCATAAAATCCATTTTGGACGTTCAAATTTCTGTACATTGGAGATGTTTGAACTTTTATGCAGCACCTTTGCTTTATACTTCCGGTTGAAAAAGCAATTTGCAACTTGAGAGACGGGGCATAATTTTGCAATTTGCACTTTGGGAATTGGGAAGTCACTAGTAATTTGCACTTAAATTAATGTCAAATTTTAACCTTTAATAAAATGATTAAAGTAATAGAATTTTTTCCAATTTTAATTTGGGAGAAAAATATTTTAAATGTTAAAATAAAAAGCAATAATAAATATTTGAAACAAATTATTTTTTTGTACTGAATTTTAATGTTTTCAAATTCAAACTTTAAAATTTATTCAAAATTCTTAAGAGTGTAAATTTTAAAATAATTAAAATTAATTTTTTTTTAATATCTAAAAATAGAATGTGATCAAATACAAAAGATAAACGGCCCTAACGGGTAGTGGCTAGTTAAGGGTCGGTCATTCCCATGTAGGTCCTCCGAGGTTGACTCACGCCCCGGACTTAGTACCACGCAAGGCTTGAGTGCCTGTGAGGACTAGTTCAGTCTCGGGGCCTCTGTATGGAAACTTTGTACCATGTAATGAAAGACAATTTCCAAGTATAACCCAAATCAAAACATGTAAGTAAAATACTCAACATCAAATATGCAAGAGAATAGACACAACATAACGCATCAAAGATGACACAAGATATACCGGGAAATTTCAAGAGAGGGAAAAAACCCACTTCCAGCATCCATACTCCATGTATTATTCAGCAATGAAAACTCATTACAATACATCTGCAGAGACTCCATGAACACTTCTGAAGCACAAGCTATCCATGCATTCTATGTGACCAAGCATGAATCCACACATACCATGCCATGCTTCAAACCCTCACACATGCACACACAATAAGCTCTAACTCATGCTAACCTTGCAAAGAAGTCTAAACCTTGCTGAATCCACCTTGTGGTTGCTTTATAGAAAATTAAAACGGGCCAAAAACCAATACCTCAAGTGGTATTACATAAATCATGTGCCTAAAACCATGAACTTACAATCATGTGACCCCACATTTAATATTGGGTACTTTATTATATTTTATTATTCCCAAATATTAAATAATTACATTTTACAATTAAGTCTCAATGTTACATACAACATAAAGTGGCCCCAACATTATAGCTCCTAGTGATGCACATTCATCTAGAAAACCCCTAGTGCAATTCACAATAATATAATAAATAAATAAACATTACAAACATTATGCAAGGTGGTAACACCTAATCTCTAACAATCTCCCACTTGTTGTATGCATTGCAGTATAAGGGGGTAAATAAAGCAACTCCATAGGCAACATGTACAATCCAGGAATCCAAGTGCTCCATGTGCTCCATCAAGATACCTGTAACAAGAACCAAGGTGACCACCATCTCATCCATGAATGCTCCCATCCTCCACCATGCAACTGCACTAAGATATGAACACAACCAAAGAGATGTCACACTAACTGTCACAAAGAAGCATAAACTTGCCTCAATTGATATCTCAAAACACAAACACTGAATCCAATATGCACCAGTAGCTGTCAAGAATAAATCACCATAGCTGAAATGACACCCATAGCAAGTGCCAACATATCTAACTATCCATACCTCCAAGGTATATATAACATAGTAAACTTATGCCAACAACATATCCACCCATAAACCACAATAACAAACTCCATGTGCAAACCTATCAAAAGTGACATACACATCCAGGAGCTCCCACTGCATGGGAAATGTCAAGATGAATGCAAACCTGGAATGAGCGCATTCAACGTGTCACTTCGTTAACATCCCAAAAAAGGCACCATCACAAAGGCATACCAAGTCTACTACCAGCATCTCATAGAAGTAAACATGTAGTACCAAGGAACACCCACAATGATAAGCAAAACCTGCAAACCAAACACCTGTAGCATGTCCTCCTACACACACACCTCTAAATGCCAACTGTGTCAAGTATGATTTCCTCCATAACACCCCTAAACAAAAACCATAACCACATCCATCCATCCAATCACCAAGATCAAACATAACATATGTAACTAACATGGATGTAAGCATCTCAAAACAAGAAGATCAAACTCAAAGTAACCATTCCCAATCTAAGGAAATCAGCCCAATAAACCATCTCCTAAACTCAACATGTACAAGGAGATAAGCATGCCAACACTCCTCAAATGAACCCTCCAGAAACCAAATACCCATGGCTCAAGATCCATAGCCATGAGAAGACAAAGCATAAACATAATGCACCTGAAAAGAATAATGGGCAATACCTCTCAAGTGAACCACCGAGTAGACCAAGAGTGGGGAATGAGAATGCTCCTCTAGGATATCCAAGTCATCATGACTAAACCAAGAACACTCTCCTCATCAATCCATGTTGAACTCATGTCCAACCAAGGTGTAGGCTCCCTCGGACTTCCTACTAAAACCTCATCAAGAGTAACCATATCAACAACATGTCTCTAACCACAAGAGAACACCAAGCCTCACCTAAGTCTCCAAGTATCCATGGGCACCTGTAACTGATCAATTCATGCTAAAGAACCAAGCAAATGATCAATGTACTCAATACAAAGAGAACCAACCAAGATCAAAGTCATAGCTCCAACTGCAGAATCAGGAACATAAACATGACACCATGATCTCACATCCTCTCAAAAGAAGATCACATGAATATATCATCATAACATGCACCATGCCACAACTCTAAACTAGTAATCAAGAGTATACCATGATATAATAACAAAACCATCCTACAACCAAGGATCACCTGTCAAAACCAACAAGTCATAAATAATACCTCAACATCTCCAACACTTGATGTCAAAGAACTCTCACTGTAGCACACAAAATCCAAGAGCTCCTCCATGACACCAATGATCACCTGCTGAAGACAACCATCCATAATAACCAATGGATCCACATCATTTCCAAATGCTCCCACTGAACCGTGATACCGAGCAATCCCATGGCACCATGATGCACAAAACCAACACTGTCATAAGCTCACACAAAACCTATGAATCCAAGCTCTCAATGACAACATGATAACCATCCTCTAAAGCAAGAAGATACACCGCCAAACCATCATATCCATCACCGCCAAAACCATCACTGTCACAAGCTCCCACTGAACCGTGTAACCAAGCTATCCATGACATCGTGATACCAATCTCCTAAATCTAAGAAGATACACCGCCATAACCATAATCAGGAACCAATCCAATACCACCAACAATGCACCTGCATAAACCATCATAACATGCCAAAGTCTCTAATGCACAAGAAACATCCATGACATCATGATCACCACCAAATATACCAACAAATCAACCCAACCGTGTCCACATATCTGCATAATCATAGTCAACTGCATCTATCTCATATCATGGCTGTACCTAGTAATACCATCTCATCTCCTTAACATGACAACCAAATCAACAAACCAAGTGACTAAACCAAGCCACTAAAACTGATCATGCATCAACACTGAAATATCAATGGGCAAAGACAACCCATATCCAAGTCATAGGTGCAACAAGTATAGACCGCCTACAACATTGCACAACTTGTAGATACAACAATGCAACATACATGTTAATAACCATGTCAAAAAATAGAACAAACTGAGATGTACAACCGAGCATACAATGAATCCATCATCAAATCACCAAAATCCGGCAATCCATAAGCTCATAATAACACCATAGTCAAAGAGACCCATAAACAGCTCAGGTGAAGAAAAACAGCAAATAAACCATGTCAAAATACCTTCAAACCTGATCCACTGTAAAGTGTTCTGAACAAGCTTTCCGTTGACTACTTGAAGTCCAAAATCTGACTCCGTATGCACCCAATATGCCCTCTCAAAGCTCAAATAGAACACCTGTCTTCCACCAAGCAAAACACTGTCAAAACTGCAAAATCATGGAACAAAACCTGTACCACTGTGTAGTGCTCGGAACCAGCTTTCCAACGACTGTAAGAAGTCGAAAAATGGACACCGTGGGCGAAAGATATGCCCTCCGGAGTAAAATCTCTCCATCTAACTTACATAAACAAATTGTGGTGGGTCCCACTCCAAAAATCAACTCAATTTTATTTTGCACTTTAAAGTGGCGGATTTTTTGTTAATATTTAATAGCAAACCTTTAATAAAAGGATGGGGCGGTTTAGTTTTGAAAAAACCTTTTAATAAATATGAAGGTTATTAAGGTCCCCTTTTAAGTTACAGGACCATCTTTCCTTTTTAATTTTTAATTCAAAGTTCAAGAAAAGCTTTCAAGGCCGACAAATTTCTGCAAGAGGCCTGGTTATCGAGAGTGCTCACCATCGTAGGGTACAGTCCTGCGGGACCCCTGCAGACTCTTTCCATAACATTTTTTTTTTTTTTGTTTGCCAAAAGTTTTCATTGCTAACTCTTTTTCATTGTATTTTGTAGGATAAAATTCTTTTAATGATGTGTTCAATTTTTATTTTTATTTTTCGATTTTAATTTTCGACGACTGTACCAATGATGTCCCAGACGGCCAAATGGCTTTTTTATAAATTTTTTTTTTGTAAATCCAAAATAAGTAAATTATATGTCAAAAATTTTCTCACAATCTCCTCGAATCCAACCATGAGGTCCATTTTGTCCCAGGAGGTCATCTACAATTTCACCCCCTCAAAACCCTCATTTAAATGCATGACCAAGAAACCCTATTTTGTCAAAATTTTCTCACACCCCAAATCTGCAAACAATCCATCAAACCAACAAACCCAAAACCTTCAGATCTGCAATAAAACCCTCAGATCTGTAATAAAACACCTGCAAAACTCCTATATCTTGCCATTGTCTTTCATTCCCTTACAACCAAGGGTTATCCAATCCACAACCAATGCTCTGATACCACTTGTAAGGAAACTTTGCAGCCATGTAATGACAATTTCCACATAACCCAAATCTGAAAACATGCAAGTAAAATACTTAACATCAACATGCAAGAGAATAGACAACATACCCATCAAAGATGACACAAGATATACCCTGGGAAAACCCTCAAGAGGGAAAAACCCAGCCTCCAAAAGCATCCACACTCCATGTATTATTCAGTAATGAAAACCCATTACAGTACATCTGCAGAGACTCAAGTGAACACCTTTGAAGCACAAGCTATCCATGCATTCCATGTGACCAAGTACACCCACATCCCATGCCATGCTTCCCAAACCCCTACATATGCACAAGCTCAACCTACTAACCTACAGCAAACTCTCCAACCCTAGAAAACTACCCTTGTGGTTGCTTTTATAGAAAACAAGCTCCCACAAAACCACCAAGTGGTATTACATAAACTATATGCCAAAAACAATGAACTTACAATCATGTGACCCCACATTTAATATTGGGTACTTTATTATATTTTATTATTCCCCAATATTAAATAATTACATTTTACAATTATGTCCCAATGATACATACAACAAAGTGGCCCCAACATTAAAACTCCTTGTGATGCAATATCTAGGAAAAACCCCTAGGTGCACCCACACACATAGTAAATAAATAAACATTACATAAACATTATGCAAGGTGTACAACACCTTATCCTAACACTCACCTAAATCAAAATATGCAAGTAAAATACTCAACATCAACATGCAAGAGAATAGACAACATACCCATCAAAGATGACACAAGATATACCCTGGGAAAACCCTCAAGAGGGAAAAACCCAGCCTCCAAAAGCATCCACACTCCATGTATTATTCAGCAATGAAACCCATTACAATACATCTGCAGAGACTCCATGAACACTTTTGAAGCACAAGCTATCCATGCATTCCATGTGACCAAGCATGAATCCACACATCCCATGCCATGCTTCAAACCCTCACACATGCACAAGCTCAACCTGCTAACCTGCATCAAACTGTCCAACCCTTAACAACTACCCTTGTGGTTGCTTTCTTTTATAGAAACAAGTTCCCACAAAACAAGTGGTATTACATAAACCATGTGCCCAAAACCATGAACTTGCAATCGTGTGACCCAAAATTTAATATTGGGTACTTTATTATATTTTATTATTCCCCAATATTAAATAATTATATTTTACAATTATGTCCTAATGTTATATACATAAAGTGGCCCCAACATTATAACTCCTAGTGATGCACATTCATCTGAAACCCTAGGTGCAATCTACACACACACACACACAAATAAATAAACATTAACATTATGCAAGGTGTACAACAATTAATCCTAACACGCTTTGCCTCCTCCGTCTCCAAAAAGAAACAAGAGCAGTTTCCAAGGTAAGGGAGGTGGAGCTCACTGGGTGAGTCGCGGTCAAGCGGAATTAGGCCAAAGATCTGGATACCTTGGGTTGACGCAAAAAAATACAAAAGATAAATGAAATGTGATTAACAAAAAAATGCAACCTGCGACAAATGCAATAAGGTGAAATAAATTTGACATTACTCTATGACCTGCATGCAAAGACATGTATTTGTAAACGAAAAAAAATGTGACATCAATACAAATACAAAAAAAAATATAAAAAATTGACAAGAGGCAAAGTGTGAGAGCAATTATTGGGACAAGGTGATGAAAAACAATATTACTCCAAAAGACTCAACAAAGAAGGATCCCCAATTTGGTCAAGAGTGGGAACATGTTTTGAGTAGTCATAAAAAATTCCCCCACCCCATGTAAGCACAAAGAATAAAATACTATAGAACCAAACTCCAAAATGATACAAAACATGAAAATCATATGCATAAGAACACCACATTAATAGGAAAGATCATGATAAGTTCCAAAGTTAATTGTGAAATCACTTTCATAAATATCATACAAATTATTCATACTAAAGACTAAGTGAGCCAATCTACAAGTTTTCATCCAAGTTTATTCACATGATTTTTCTCCTTCCTTCATCTATAGACTCGCTAGGACAAATCCAACTATCAAATTCTCTTAAAATTTTAAATATTTAATACTTGATATAGTAACGTGTTTCTTTAGACATGAATGCATTGGCTACCTCAACATTGCTCCACTACCAACTAGGCATATATATCATTTATAAAAATACATCTGGTCCCATACTTGGCATAGCTCGACTACCAACCAAACATCTATAGTTCCTACAAAGATACATAAGTTTCCTATAATGAATGATGTTTATAATTTTATTTTCCTTTTTTGGCTCATCTCACAAACATTGAAGTTTCCCTTTGGGCTTCAATCCATTTTGGAAATCAAATTTATATAATAATAATAATTTCACTTGATACCCTTGTTCATAGTCCTTTCTAGATAAATTTCAATAATATTTAATATGTAGAGTGAAGGATGAAAAGTTATGAAAGAGATATCTATAAATTTCTTATACTTTATTAAGCATGAATGCTAATATACATATCCAAATGAAATATTTACAAAAATTATATCATGAAAAATTCATCCATCATGAATGGAAAAGGACAAGATTGCTAATGAAATCACCTAAGAAGTAAATTTTGATTACTCTCACATAATTCATGTATTTATTAATTAATAGTTAATAAGAATCATTTAAAATAAGCTAGTAATGAAAAAGAGCGGAAAGAGAGTTATGGATAAAAAAAATATAACAATAGAATTAAGAAACAAAAAAGAAAGAAAAGACCAAAATAAATAAAAAGGAAATAAGCTAAAATGAAAAAAAAACAATAATCAAAATCAAAAATTTATATAGTACCAAAATTAATGCACACTTTGTGGTTTATGACTATGGAAAATATAAATTATATTTGTCCCTTTCTAAAAAAATTCAAGAAATAAAAGTTTCTTGGTAGTAGTTCTAAACATTACTTGGTTGTCTTTATATTTTAATAAAAATGAAGATTGAAAATTTTAGGATCATACTCATTAATATTTGTAGGAAAGATCAAGAGTTGAGGAAGTTCACCCCTTTGATGTCCTATCCATAGGAATTTTTTATCATTTGAATCCACATAAGAACAAAAATAAGAAGGTTCTATTTAGTTATGTCTTCTAATATTAACATATGAACCTTATTGATCAATTATCAAATCATTAAGATGAAGATTCACACCTTCTAATTGAAACACACAATTTTCTTTAGTGGAAGCTAATATATCAAAATTTTCATCATTTTTAATATCAAAGTGAAGAAAACAAGATGATGATAGGTAAGAGATGACTTATAAAACTCATGTATCATGGTGTTGTCCATCAAGGAGGAATGTGCACATAATTACACATTTTTCTAACCATGTTAGGAGGTTTATTGAGTACATTCACATCAAGGATAAATAAAATTAGGCAACAACATGCTAATAACCAAACTATTTATATAAGCTAACTTGATGGATTCTAAAAGATATACGCTTCCTTCTTTCCAAGATTATCAATATTTATTTCTCTACTAGAATTATTAGAACCTTTTCCCATCATGATCTTGACTTTATCAGTGATATATGATTTCTCAAAATAATCACTTTGTTTAAAACAAAGGTTTTCCTAAGTTTTAAAGCTTACTAGAGAAAGATCAGTCAATCACATTCACTAAATATGTTGTTACTTTCTCAATTGGTAGGACTGGGCCTATGAAAATTATTAAATCCACATTAATATGAATTAGTTACTTCCCCCATCCAAAGCTTCTTGTAAATTTTTTATTCAATTTATAGTTTAGTTTATCCAACTAGATAATTACAAGATTTTCTTTAAGGTAAAGTAAATTTATGATTCTTGAACTTGTAATTACAATGTATCAAATTCTTTTGTATTTAAAACCACAACTAAATAAAGTGACATATTCACAACTGGCTCACTAATTGTTGGTAACCTTGTCACATATGTACCAACAAATCAGCAATGTCATCAACAAAAGAAAAAGAAAAAAGAAAAAAAATAGTTTTCATCCTTTCATACATCATTTAGTGAATTGGAAAAACCTAATGAGAACCAATCATTTGTCAACCTATGACTTGCAATTTGAGTAGAAGATGATACAATTTTCAAAGGGGAATCAAATGTGTAATTAACTTTGAACTTTATGCTCACACACCTGTCTATTCATTTGAACACACAAAAAGATTCACAATCACTAAAGAATCAATCGTGTAAACACTTATTGGTTTCATCAACACTCAATGGACTAAATGGATAAAAAATTGAAATCAAATCAAATTTAAAGTTTGGAAAATTCTA
The DNA here is from genome assembly GCA_007258455.2 of Sequoia sempervirens. Classification (NCBI taxonomy): domain Eukaryota; kingdom Viridiplantae; phylum Streptophyta; class Pinopsida; order Cupressales; family Cupressaceae; genus Sequoia; species Sequoia sempervirens. The sequence goes on along the minus strand of VDFB02027763.1, from coordinate 11,935 downwards.
TTGAATGCAAAAAAAATAGAAAAATGGAGCAAATAGATATTTTTATTCAAATGTCTCAAACCCAAATGGGTCTTCCAACACCTAAAAATAAGCTAAAAATTTACATATATGGATGGGAAGGTAAACAATACAGTAGCATAGAAAAATGTATCTTTGGACATTTTCATGCTCATTTGGGTCTTTCTTACAGATGTTGGCCTAGTTTTTCCTAGATTTGATGTTGTAATGTGGTAAACACATTCACATTAGGTATTGGACCCTTGTGAATCAATAAGAACTTTATGATGTCTTGTAAAAGTGTTGTGAAGTGTTGTAACATACTTTCACACTTTTCTAGAACCTTTTTTATATAATTCATATAAATAACCTATTTTTATCACTTACCAAGCCTTATTTCAAAATGTTGTAAAGTGTTGTAACAAAATTTCATGCTTTTCTAGGCTTGTCATCAATAATTTAACCCTTTCTTATGTTTAAATGACCCCTTTATGCACAAGTACATGCCCTACTTAAGTGTATTTTTTAGAATAATCTCGTTCAACATCATTTAATACACTTTAATTCCTGATACCTACTTAAAATTCCCTAGTGGGACCAAGTCAACACTAGGGGTGACTTAGTCCCACTTGGCTCAAAAATCAAAATTATTTCAAAATTCTAGTGGGATATTATTTTCTAAACCTTGAGGTCAGCCTGTGATGTGGTATTTTTTGGAAAATTTTGTATAATCATGTATAAATATAGGGTTTTTCCTCTCATTTCACCACCATTCATTCACTTAATCATTCAAGCAATTATCAATCATCCACTTAAACATTTTATGCATTTTCAAGCATACATCCATTGGAGCTTTTACTTGCATATCTATAGATTTCTACTTCAAGGGTAAGGTGATTTGTAGCATTGCATGTTGTTCATTCATCAATCTCTTTTCATTTCATTTCATTTTCAAGGGTTTAATTACCAAACTGGGGTTTGACCAAGGCAAACCCCTATTCACTAACCCTTAACACTTTTTTCCTCTCTTTGCATGTGTTTTGCAGGTCTTGTGTGTAGATTTGTCAAAGAGAAAGGTGTGAAAAGCTATCATCAATTCATCAAAGTCATTCAAAGTCAACAAAACCCTAAAAGAAGCTTGGAGATCACCTATAGGTCAAATTTTGTAGATTCAAATCCAAAAACCTGTCAGGAGTTGAAGTGCAGACCAAGAGCTACATATTGCATCTTCGAATTTCCCAAAATTTGAAGGTGGACTAAGTCGCCATTAGTGGAAAATTAGTCCCACTGCTAGACCTAAAAAGTGATTTCTACAGTTCTAGATACCCTTTTGGCTGAAAATTGTTTCGATAAAGTTTCCCTAAAATAGGACTAAGTCACCCAACTTAGCATAAGTGTCCCAGTAGGCTTCAATAGTGAATTCTATAGGATTCCAGAGCTTCTCTTCATCACTTTCCAATTTCCAGGTGCACCTCTCCAATCTCATGAATTTATGTTATAGTTTGTTTGCATTTTTACTTCATTTTTCATATCACAATGTGTTTTCAAACAAAGTGCATTTTCTTAGTTTTTCATTAGTATTTAGTCTCTTTTATCAATTATTTGCATTTAGGACATTCTATTTAGACATATTTCAACCATATTTGCATTAGTCTTGAGTGAACCATCAAGGTTTTAAGGATTCATTTCTCCTTTTAGGTGCAAAACCATAGAAGTGTAAGAGAGTCCCCTATCCCAAAAATCTATGGTTCATTTTGGTGAACCTACATTTAGAACATTGTATTTCTAATATATAGTGCATTTACATCCTAGGAATAGCTTATATTAACATTACATTGCATTTTGCATGATTTAAATTGCATCCTAGGGTTTCCAAATTTGCATTAGTGGAAAGCTCATCTAACTTGCATTTTTGCATTGCATTTCATTTAAAATAAATAAAATTATGCATCTTCATATTATATTTGCATCTGAAAACCTAAAAAGCATAGAATCCAATTTAAAAAAATTGATTTAAAAAAAAAAAATCACTACTTGGACTAATTCGCCACCCTGGGTGACTTAGTCCAATTGCATATTTTTCCCTGCATTTTTTGGCATTTAATTTGTAATTTGTAATTTTCTATTTGTTGTTTCTGCATTTCAGTTTTACTTTCCATAATTTTAGTTTTAAGCATTTCATTCTTGTTAGTTTACATTGCATTTGCATTCACCTCGCCTTTAGACACCTTTGCATGAGTGTTTGGTGTCCTGTTGCTAATACCTTAGTGAGAAGAATTTTGAGACTCATGTTATCCCATGATAATACACTCATTATGGATCTTGGGTTATATAAAGCTTCCACTCCTAGTATTGCAACTAGTACATTAGGCATGGATAATACCTTTAGCAACTCTTTTCCTTCAAATAACATGCAAGTTGACACACAAAATGATCATATCCCACAAGACAAAATAATTCACATTCATGAGGACTTAACACATCTTCAACATCAAGTAAGTCTTGAAAAAAATTCAGCCACTGCAATTCCTACCATAGAAAAAATCCATCGCATGCTTGAAAGTGAAGGAGGCTTGGATGTTGTGAAACACATAGTTGAGATATATACAAAACATCTTCCTTCAAGCTCTAGTGTCTCTCAACCAAAAAACACTGTGGTTAGTCAAGGATGACCTCAAACTCCTCCTCCCTCAACCATAACCTCAATACCTACCTATACCACCCCTCAAGTCACAACAACAATGCAACAAGTTAGTAATGTGATTTCTTCCTTGAGTATTCCTATTAGCATCCCTAATTCCTTTGTGACATTGAATGTTCTATCATCTTCTACAGTACCATCTATAAACATTTCATTCACTTGCCCTACCAATACATACACTCCATCACCACTTTTACTTCCACCACATACCACTTACAATGACTCGCTCATAACACAACTTTTCCAAATCGTTTCCTCCATGCAAAACCAAATCTCCACCATAAACCAAAATCATAATGGCCCACAATCCCATTGCCTTTGGAAATATTATGAACACTGATGCCACAAGGAGTAGAGATGCCTATAATTGAGAAATATGGAGGGAATGGAGATTCTTCTAACCATGTTAATGCCTACACCGCATTATGTAGTGACTTTGTCCTTGATGATAAACTATTAGCAAAACTATTTCCATTGACTTTAAAGGACACTACCTTGGAATGGTTTTCATCTTTACTGAACAATTTAATTCATTCATTTAATGAACTTTTTGATGCATTTATAAATCATTTCCAAGTGTATATGACTCCCAAGAAGACCTTGGATGATTTGATGAGATGCAAGAAAAATGAGGACGAAAAGATAATTGATTTTATCTCACACTATCAATCGGTTTATTCTCAAATTGATGTCAAGATTCCTGACCCACACCTTCAAAATATGTTTATCAAAAACTTGCAAACTAAACTTCAAGAAAAACTCACTACGATGAAATTCCGCTCCTTCATGCACTTATGTACTACCCTTTGTGATTATCACATTTCGGTTAGTAGTCAAGATACCAAGTCCACTTCTAGCCAAATTGAGAAATCTAAACTTTCCAACCAAAACAATTCCCAATCATTTAGAAAGCAAAAAAAAGGGTTCTTACAGTTCAACCCCCCTCAAAAACCACCTCAAATTGTCAACAACCAAATAGATGATGTTAAAACCGTAGTTGAACCCTTTAGTTATGGAGATCCGAAAAGACAATTCACACCTTTACCTAATACCCATCATAATACAATGTCCCAACTTTTATAACAACAAATGATTACCTTGCCTGCTGTCAAAGCACTCAATCGTACTAAACCTTTACCTCAAAACTTTAAATCCAATGCTTATTACCATTATCATAGACAAAATGGACATGACACAGAACATTGTAAGTGTCTTAAAAACATCTTGTGCAAGACCTCATTGATTCTGCCCATTTATCCATTGCAGGTGTTAATGATCAAGGTAATAAGTATGTTGCCCCTCCAAATCAAAACTTGCAAAATTTCACTGATCCAATGCCCAAACATAATATCTCAATTTTCAAATCTAGTAAAACTACAAAGAATGATGTGATGAATGTTGATACAAATGATGAACATCCTGATCCTACACACTATATTACTCATGTTAATCCTATGGATGAAATGGTGGGTGTGATAGAAATTATCCCTCATAAGGGCCAACCTAAGAAATCTCTTGATATTACTTTCTCCTCTAAGGACATACTTAAAAATCTCCCTGATGGTCCTCTTTACATATCTGATTGTATCTATGACAAGCTCACTAATGGGATACTAATAGATCCTGCATGTGGAGAGAATGTGATTACCGAGGAATTTTTAGTATTACATGACCTTTATCAAGATGATTATGATAAATTGAAAGCATGGATCAAGTCACACAAAGGATTTGCTTGCCCTACGATAGGATCAATCATCCTTCCATTACAAATAGGATCCAAAACATTGGATGCCACATTCTCCATCATCCCACAGTCGGACTAGTTTTTTTTGCGGCTAGGCCATCCATGGCTTCACTCAATGAAACTTATCCCTTCAGTTATTCAAAAATGCTCAAAGTTTCCATTTGACAATGAAATATTCACTATTCACCATAGTAGCTTTAACCCATTTTATTCCAAAGGAAAATTTTCCTTAGAATACTTTTGGCCAAAGCCCATGGAACCTATAACGCCTCAACAAGATTTCTTTTTCATAGCTTACCAAAAATTTAAAGCAAAGAAAATAGCAGAATTGTCTCTCTGCAACATGTCTTCGCCCACTTTCGATACTCCTATCCTAGACGAAACCATGCTTCAACCCAGACAAGAACCAAACAACCCCGACCAACCAACACCAGAAAACTTCACCTACATCATTCAAGAGACCAAGAGATAATGAAAACAACTCTGTCATGCCTCCTCAAATAAAATAGGTTTACAAAGCAAAGGAGAAAGTGGATGAACAACCTTCCATGGTTCCTTTCGTTCCTCCCCTTAGGGAAGAAAAGCAACCTATGGTTGATCAATCCACTCTTTCACAAACACAACTCAAAAACAAAACCAAAAGAAACAAAGGAGCTAGGGACATAGGCATAGATGTTGTGCACTTGCTCGCAAGTTACATGAAGGAGAAAATAAAGAAAATCAAAAATCCACACTTGACCGAAGCAATGCATGATGACCCTCCTCCCCAACCACAACAAAATGATCCCATACAATAATCACAACAAGAGTTACACTCTTCATTGGACATTATCATTTGTCTAGGTCTATTGTGATTAATTTGGATGACAATGATGAGACTTCTAAAATATACGAAGAGGTGCATAATGATTTGAACACATTATTTTCCTCTCCCATGAGCTTAAATGACAAATATCCTATAAAGAGTGTTGAACCCAATGCTTCCCCTAGTTCGACACTTGCTCTTGTCCCTTTGACTAGTTACCTACCTTCGGCATATCATGAACTTGAATGGGAGGCATATGACTTGCTTGATGGTTGACTCGCATTTGCCTTACTAGTCTTTCACATTTTCTTTTTCTTTTCTTTTGTGTTTGCATGTGCATAATGTGATCCCCAGTGATATTCTATTTGATGTTTTCTCTCTTTGTGACATTCCCCTATTTGTACCTTCATTCTTCTTTATGTCGTACATCACTTTTTCCTTTTCTTTTGTCTTTTTGAGGCCTCTTTGGGGACACAAGGCATTAAGATCTATGTCTCCTCCAGTTGGACCTAAAAGGCTTTTTTCTTTTTCTTTTCCTTTTTCTTTGTATTTTTCTTTTGTTTTCCCTGAATTTCCCTCTATGCTGACCCAAAAGGTTTTTTTCTTTTCTTTTCTCAGGTTTTCCTTTTAGATGACAAGGGGGCAACCCTTCCTTTCCTTTTATTTTTCTCCTTCCCTAGACATGATTACCTAACTCAAAACATATGATCCTTGAATAGGGTTTCTAATTTGATCCTCATGTCTTCTTTGTTTGCATTTTTCATTTTCTACTTTAAATTAATTCCTCACAGTATAGTGTGGAGTAATTCCTCTAAAGTGGGGGCATACATTGGCATTATCATTTTGCATTTTTCCTTTTTTTTCTTGTGTGTCATAGAAAAATGGACCCTTTCCTTGGCATGGGATTAATTCATGATAAAATGGACTTAATGATGCCTTAATCTAGTGTTGTGATGCATTTTATGCATCCACATTAGGTCTTGGCCCCTTATAAATTGAATAACATGCTTTTAATGACATCTTGTAAAGGTGTTGTAAAGTCTTGTAATTTAGGACTTTCATGCTTTTCTAGACTTAATTAACCTATTTCTCCCTAATTAAACATTATAAAATATGTTTAATAACATTATTACATAAATCTAGAAGGTTCCTAACTTATTTAACTTAATGATAAACTAGTGTTGTAATGTGTCTTGCACATTCACATTGGTTCTTGTGCCTTCCTAAGCTATGTGGACCTCATTTTAGTGTTGTAAAGTGTATTTAATCACACTTTCACATTGAATTTTGTGTCCCAAGCCCTATTTAACATTTACATCATCACTAATAGGCCCCTATTAACCAATATGGTGCATCCCGAGGCATAATTTGATCAAATAACTAACATAGTCATCATATAAGCCTAATTTTCTTACTTCTCGACATTTCGGCTAGCAAAAATGGCCCTTGTGGGACCCATTCACCATTAGTAGAAAATTAGTCCCATCTAGGTGGGACCCATTCACCATTAGTTGAGAATGAGTCCCATTTCAGCCATTTTCGAGGTTATGAGAAGGAAAAAATAGGTTTTAAGTTTAATTTTTCTCCATGTTAGCCTTAGGGATCTAATTTTAATAGGAAAATAAGTGAATTTCCTATAAAATCACCTCTCTAAACTCATTTTACATCTATTCATCCATTAACACATTCACATCATCCATTCATCATCTATCTTCTATCTCAAGTCAAGCAAGCTAGGGCATTTACATTGCAAGTCATCAATTTAACTTCCTAAGATATCCAAGGGCAGATTCTACATGTTATGTTGTAGAATTACAAGATCAATCATTATGGAAATGTAATCCATTCCATTGTTGCATGTTTCATTTTTTTCTTTCATCATTTTGGTTTAATTACGTAAACGGGGTTTGACTGAGGCAAACCCCTATGCCCTAACATTCAACATCTCTCTCTCTCTTGTCTTGTATGTTTGTATATTTATGTCTCTTGGAAGCTTGGAAATTATTGAAAATCAAGTTGCAAGGTTGCTAAAGTCTTCTCCTCATTCATCAAGTCAAAATATCACCAAAATCTCATTTTTAGACCCGTAAATTAGAGTTTTGGAAGTGGACACCTATAGGGCATCAAAGTGCAAATCAGAAGCTTCAAAATCCACCTTTGAAAATCCAAAAATTCAAAAGTGGACTCATTTTCCATGAGTGGAAAATGAGTCCCACTCCAGGGTCAATTTTGAGTTTTCTACATTTTTTAGTACCCTTTTGTCATAAACGAGTTCTAGTATAGTTTGGCAGAACTGAGACTTATTTTCCCAGAATGGCGAATGAGTCCCACTAGGCCTAAATTTTAGCATCAATAGTATTTCAGAAGCAATTTCCAGTCTCCATCCACATTCTAGGTGCACACTTTTAGTTTGGTTCATTTATGTTAAGTTTTGCATCCATTCCTAGTTCATTGTTGCATTACACAATGTATTTTCAAACAAGTTGTTTTCCTTTAGTTTCTACTCATTAGTCAATCAATCTCATTTGTCTCTTGCATTCAAGCATTATATTTAGGCATATTGCATCCTTATTCTATCCATATTGCATTGACTTTGAATGTAACATAAGCTTTTTTGGCCCATCTTTCTCCTTCTAGGTGAAAAACCCTAGTAGAGCTAGAAAGCAAGTCGGTGCCAAAAATCTATGCTACATATTAGTTCTTAGTGCAACCTTGTTACTTCATACGATGTGTTTGTCACTTTGTGGATGGCATTGGGTATCTAGTGTCCTTCATGAGCGCAATCTATCTTATCATATTACATTCCTCTTAGTGGATTGATGTCACACACTGCATCCCCTAAGTTGTGAATTTTATATTCTTTGGTTTGTTCTCTCTTGGATACATTAGACACAATGTTCCCTAAGTTAAAGACCTCGCATGAACTAAGCAAGACTCCTTTGAACATTCTTTGCATTTTTGCACTTTGCATTTATTATATGACTACCTTGCATAACACAACTTGCATGCCAATGGAGCCATCATGTTTGTTCATGAGCTTTAAGCATATGAAGTTTTGCTTGCCTCATGAAATTCAACAAGTCATTTCTTTTTGTGGCACCTTATTAAAGTTATCAGGAGGTATAACTTTGGTATGGTTGAGCGAGAATCCCATTCTGTGGCATGAATTTCCACATAGCCACTTATGTGTGTGTGATTGCATACCAGCCATGAGTGTATGTTTCTCACCTTCTAGGACTTCTTACCCAGCAGACAGCCATGAGCTTTGTCACCTCAGAGTATGTGTTTTCCTGACAAACAACCTAGATCTGATCCACAACATGATGGACAAACAATCAAAGCTTGATCTGATTCTCTCTTTCCTTTTCTCTTCCCTTTTCTTGCTTTCATTACTGTGTGTTCCTTTGTGCTAATGTTTGGTTTGCCATGGGATCTTGATCCTGGGGGCTTGATCACCCCTCTTGATTGTTGTTGTCTCATCTTGTCAGCATGAGTGCATTTGGATCCCTCTTGATGTGCATGTTTGGCTACTTTAGTGTGAGTTTGAAGCAAGTTCATCCTCTCACTAAAGTGGGGGATAAATGTAGCATAGAAAAATGTATCTTTGGACATTTTCATGCTCATTTGGGTCTTTCTTATGGATGTTGGCCTAATTTCACTTAGATTTAATGTTGTAATGTGGTCAACACATTCACATTAGGTCTTGGACACTTGTGAATCAATAAGAACTTTATGATGTCTCAAGTAAAAGTGTTGTGAAGTGTTGTAACATACTTTCACACTTTTCTAGGACATTTTTTACATAATTCATCGAAATAACCTCTTTTTATCACTTATCGAGCCTATTTCAAAGTGTTGTAACAAACTTTCATGCTTTTCTAGGCTTGTCATCAATAATTTAACCATGTCTTATGTTTAAATGACCCCTTTATGCACTTACAGACCCTACTTAAGTGTATTTTTGAGAATAATCACATTAAACATCATTTAATACACTTTAATTCTTGATACCCACTTAAAATGCCCTAGTATGACCAAGTCGCCACTAGGGGTGACTTAGTCCCACTTGGCTCAAAAATAAAAAAAGAATCAAAATTTTGGCAAAATATTATTTTCTAAACCTTGAGGTTGGCCTGTGATGTGGTATTTTCAGGAATTTTTGTATAAGCATGTATAAATATAGGTTCTTTCCTCTCATTTCACCCCCATTCATTCACTTAATCATTCAAACAATTATCTATCATCCACTTAAGCATTTTAGGCATTTTCAAGCATACATCCATTGGAGCTTTTACTTGCATATCTTTAGATTTCTACTTCAAGGGTTTGGTGAGTTGTAGCATTGCATGTTGTTCATTCATCAATCTCTTTTCATTTCATTTCATTTTCAAGGGTTTAATTACCAAACTGGGGTTTGACCAAGGCAAACCCGTATTCACTAACCTTTAACACTTTTTCCCCTCTTTGCATGTGTTTTGTAGGTCTTGTGTGCATATTTGTCAAAGAGAAAGGTGTAAAAAGTTGTCATTAATTCATCAAAGTCATTAAAATTCAACAAAACCCTAAAAGAAGCTTAGAGATCACCTACATATTAGATTCTGTAGATTTGGAGGTTCGAAAACTTGTCAGGAGTTGAAATGCAAACCAAGAGCTATAGATTGCATCTTTGAATTTCTCAAAATCTAAAGGTGGACTAAGTCGCCATCAGTGTTGAATTAGTGCCATTGGTAGGTCTGAAAAGTGATTTCTGTAGTATTGGATACCCTTTTGGCTAAAACCTATTTTGACAAATTTTCCCCAAAATAGGACTAAGTTTCCTATCTTGGCGTAAGTGTCCTAGTAGGCTTCAATAGTGAATTATGTAGGATTCTAGAGCTCCTCTGCATCACTTTCCAATTTCCAAGTGCACCTCTCTAGTCTCAATAAATTCTGTTACAATTTGTTTACATTTTTTGTTCATTTTGCATATCATAATGTGTTTTCAAACAAAGTGCATTTTCTTAGTTTTGCATTAGTATTTAGTCTCTTTTATCAGTTCTTTGCATTTAGGACATTCTATTTCGACATGTTTCAATCATATTTGTATTCGTCTTGTGTGAGCCATCAAGGTTTTTGGGATTCCTTTCTCCTTTTAGTTGCAAAACCTTAGAAGTGTAAGAGAGTCCCCTATCCCAGAAAACTATGGTTTAGGTACTTACCTTTGAAAAATATCACAAAAATGATAAAAACCCTTTAAAAAATGAAAGGTCATTAGATTGGCCTTTCAAATTCACCTCCTTCTCTTCTCTTTGTTTGAAGAAATTGAAACACTTCACCCTCAAAACAAATTTTAATTTTCACATCTTTTGTGCAAAACATATACCCTATTCACATCCTCAAAACAATTTTCATTTTCTATGTGTTCTTTTATTCTTGCACATGCTTCATTTCCAAATTATGTAGACTCTAACTAAGAAAAAAAATTCTCATACTGAAAGTTTCATAAGCCAAATGTACTTAAGTTAAAATAAAAGGCATTGGTATTACAATCCTTAAAAGCCACATAAACTCCATCTATATTAATAACCAATGAAAAAAAACCTTGACCTAGATAAACAAGTTTCGATTGATTCAATTTATTTATGTGAATTTTCTCATGTGTTGAAATCTTTCTTTTTCATAAAATACTGCTATCTTCCCTCAAGTTTCAATATTATCTCCACTTCTATATTATGATTTTAGTTGTATCTTCAAATGTATTGTAGTTATCCTCCCAAACAAAAAACTTATATATAGAAGGCTTGCTAGAAATGGCTCACATTGCTCAAGGCTTCTTTAAAACCTGTACTTTTAAGTGTAGCTTGACAAAAGAAAAGTATTGAGCATCATCAATTAGTGTTTGGATATCTTGTTCTCTCCAATATAACATATTTTCTAATTATTAAATATATATTTTTTCTAATTATCAAATATTATCTTCTACAAACTTTGGGCAATAACTGTCACTTACTATAAGCAAATAGTTGTATTCTCAAACCATTGCATGGAGAAGATTCATGAAAAACATGTTCTTTAAAGATTGTGAGTAGACCAACAATTTGATTGCCAAACTAGATGAACTTAATAATATGATCAATCATTTTATTATATCTTTTTATATGGTGAACCTGGACATAAAAATTTCTATTTCACTACTACATAGAGCCCCGATTTAAGACATTAATTTAAAACAAAATACTAATTTTGTCTCAAATATATATTTTATATTTAAATTATATTTTTAATTTTCTAATTGTCTAGACAATAAAAATAAATAAAAAATTCTAAAATAAAGTTTTTATTTCCCTCATTCATGCCATGCATTTTACTTTTCCCTCCTCATTCGACATGCATTTTCCCTGTCATATTTTGAATTGGCCAGAGAGGTACAGGATTGCATTCGGTACAGCTAAGGGACTAGCTTGCCTTCATCACGATTGCTCCCCTGCGATTGTTCAAAGAGTCGTGAAGTCTACAAATATCTTGCTAGACAATTTTTACGAAGCAAAGGTTGCTGATTTTGGCATTTCAAAAGTTCTCCAAGCTAGCAGAAAAGGAGCCAATACCGGAACAGTCTTCGTAGGCACTCACGTCTACATTGCTCCTGGTAAGCATAAACTCCTTTGTTTTCTTCCATTTCGTATAAATCTCTGTTCTTCATCAGGTCTTT
>VDFB02027762.1:0-10667 GCA_007258455.2 Sequoia sempervirens | reverse complement strand
TGCTATGCATCTTTAACTCTTCTTCAATCACTTTAAAGCTATACAAAGGTAAATTATAAAATAAGTTAGCATCTACTTCACTTGTTGCTCTTATGTAAGTTAAAGCTAAGGTTTTTACTACATTAGGGTTAAAAAGTGCATTTCACTAAAATCAACATAATGGGTGCTAGTGAGCTCTATTTTTGGCATTGTTGGTTGCATTGGAATCCTAATTCCACTCCCAACATCATCAAATATCTATCATTATGTGGCATGGTACTTAGAAATTCCCTATGATATGACTTACCCCATTCAATGTGGCTAGATTATTACCTTCATTCCACCTCCATAGAGTAAGCAGAATCAAGGGGGGGCATATATCAACCCTCGAATGTGATTTCTAGATAGAGATTTGATAAGAGGATTTCTGGACACCTAAAGGATTCATGTTGAAGGATGCGGTTACTAACATTGTGGTTTTGCAAATAGGCTATAGTGGGGGCTTCATTCTCCCATATCATGATTAAACTTATGTGTATCCTTTTATGAAATAAATGTTATTATTTTATTCATTTAGCCTACATATGCATGTAGAGTTATATGGGCACTAAAGTGGAGGCTAAATGTAGTGTAGAAAATTGTGCACTCTTGGAAAAAAGAGGCAATTTCACACTTAAGTTAGACCTATTTTGGCACCATTGCATTAATAACACTTTAAAATCACCATTTATAGGCCCTTAAGACCCATTATTTTGGATCTAGAGGCTCATTTCACTCAAAATCATGTAAATTCATTCAAAAATTGAAAAACCTAGAAAACCACCTTAAAAAGCTAAGGTGGGACTCATTTTCCACCATAGGTGAATGAGTCCCCTTAGGTGGGACCCATTCACCAAATGTGGTGAATGAGTCCTATTTGGGGTCTTTTTCAAATTTTAGCTGGAATTCACCAATTTAATTCAAGTTTTTTGGTGAATTTCAATCATTGAGATCTAAATAACAACCAATTAGGTGCCAATGCCTATAAAAGCAAGCTAAATCATTTTTCATAATTCAAGTATTTCTAAGTCATTTTCAAGAGAAAACTTCAAGAGGTCAAGTGTTGAGAATCATTCACAAAAAGCATTCAAGTTTCAAGATCAAGTAAAGTTGAAGCATTGGAGCAACAATAGAGCATTTTTGGAGGTCTTCAAGCCCACTTTCAATCAAGATCTAGCATTGTCAAGGGTTGATTATGGATGCCTATGGTGAATTGTGATGGATTCTGGGTTGGGGAGATGCAACTAGCCATCAAGCCAAGCCTAAAGACTTGTTTCCTAAGAGATTCCATTTTCCATTGTGGCTCTACATTCAACCTAAGGAAGGTATAAGCATCATTAGAGATCATTTGTGGTGATTAGACATCACCACAAGTGAGTCATTCATTTTTTATGTTTCCATTCTTGCATCATATTCTTCCACATTAGAGTAAGATTGCATCATGTTTTAGATTTATTAATCTTAGACACATTTAAGGCTAGGATTTTCATTCACATTTATTTATTCTTATCAAGGTTTAATTACGAAACTAGAGGTTTGATTGAGGAAAACCCCCCATTATCATATCAAGTTGAATTTTGTTTTGCAGGTACTTTTCACAAGTTCGTATAGGGGAACTGCAATGCTTTAACTTTATAAAGATCTTTATCATCCATGTAACATCTCTTTTGCATCCAATGGTATAATGAATGATGCCTGAATTAAGTTACTCACTTTTAAGGAAACACATCCATCAATTATTAAATCGTTCATGATAAGGAGAATGAGCATGAGCCTATAATTTTACAACATAAATTATGTTTGCAAGCCTTTTATTTGGTATAGAGGAAGAAATACAAGCTAGTAAGAAGATGACTAGGCTTATCTTTGTGACTATGGTATACCATCATTTGATAAAGTAATGACAAATGTATTGATTAGACAAACTGCAATGTAGTATGTATTCATGGATAAAATACATGGGGGCATCATATGATGACCCAAATAAAATGACATTAGGATCTAGTTGTCCACATTCCATACCTGGAGAGTTGAGCAGAATCTATTTGATATTAAATTATATTTCAAAGAATGAGGACACACCATAAAAAGGATAAAGAATACCTATATTATGAATTGGAGAAACCATTATCAATGGTTTTATGAAATTTCTAAAAGAAATTGATAGCTAGGAGTGTGAGCAATGGATGGTTGATACTAGGTCAACTTATAGAGATCTCTTTGATGGATTAGGTTAAATTTATCACCAAAGAATAGTTAGTAGTGGACTATAGAAATTGGATGACAACAAATAGGTGATAGCTTCCATTGTGTTATTGTTCCTCTATTATTAACTCTTTTCCTATTTTAAAGTTTTTGTTTCTACTCCTATATCTCACGATAAATTTTTTATTTTCCTTATGGTTGCTATGTAATTTTAAAAGGGTTTAGTCCTTTGCAAACCTATCTTTTATATATAAAAAGAAATGAGGGTGGTTAGCAATATATAGTGGCATGAATATACAAAGGGTAGATATAATAATCTTGGTTAATTTATATTCTTGAACACATGAAGGTGTGAAATTAAGTGAACCACTATCATCCTAAATATAAATGTTAGGTTTAGATGAAGAATATTTTTGTTTTTGGATGGATTAACTATAACATTAATCTAGTGGAAAGAACAAAAATATTATATTTTTTAGTCAACTAATAAAAATTGTAAGTATTGTCATTTGCATGTATCACATATTTATTGTTATAAATAAATTATATATTTTGATGAAAAGTATATGGTAACACCCTAAAAAAATGGTATATACCAACTATCCAAGTCTCACAAGATATATAGTATTAATGGAATTGGTCCAAGTATTAAGGCCAAACTATTGACATTGAGTGATTCTAGCCCTTCACTATCAAATCCTCTAATTGTGACCTATGATTTCTATTTAAATTAGTGGAATTGATATTGATTTCTTCCAAAAAGGAAATTATATGGTCAAATCATCAAATTATCAATTAAATTTATTGTAGTTTGGATTTATCATATTTTATCTTTATAAACAATGGTAAATTTTATTAGATAACCCATTAGATTGACATTGTTCTCCTTTGGTCAAACCCTTCTTGTTAAGATCAAAGACTATAAATTAATTGATAATATATTTAACCAACTATAATTACTAATGTCATGTTGATGCTATGCTCCTATCATAATTTAATGTGTATGAGAGTACTCATCCTAAATTTATGGCATTTACATCCAATCGTTATAGAGCACTCACATTATTTCCAAGATTGTAAAATTTATACCTAGTCAAATAGATCAACCTAAAATGACATGTCAACAAATTTTGCATCAAATCATTCTAAAATTCGAGGACTCTAAAGTATTATCTTCAACTATTTGTAAAAAAACATATGCAATAAAGGTCAAACTAAGAAAAATGACAATGCTATCTATAATCTCCAAAATATTTTAAAATACGACCCGTCCTTATTAATCAATGGAGTGTAAGGAATTCATTAAATTCGATGGAAAAAGCCAATAGGATGACTTCGGCGGGAAAGAAAATATCGGAATTCAACAAACTGTAGTCAAATATCGTAACTTGTAAGTCAGCAACATGTGTACAGACAGGAGCGCACTTCTAATGTCTTTTTCCACGAAAAGAAAATTGATACTTCAAAATTCAGATGAATTCTTTCACCCTCTTCTTTTTTAATTTGATTAAGAATGATATTACAAAGCTCTACAGACAAGCACCATTCCTAGAATAGTAAAAATTTACAAAGTAGCTTAGATAGACGAACGACGTAATTATCATAGACCAACATAATTATTACATACTTTTTCAGTCAAACATACTCTCTTTAACGCGTTTACTTTATTTTTATGCATGTACAATCTTTTGAGTTGACATATCTAAACGTAATTGTTCAAAGTTGATTGTGGAAAAACCCTTGAATAATTTACTGATCGCTCTACTCTCATTATCATTCTGAGCCTTAGTCCTACCTCCATGTATTCTCACAATAATCCCAACGTTCTCCGCTCAAAGAGTTGATGACTCTGCAAGTCTCTACGTTGCAGAACTCTCACTCTGTGATGGAAGGGATGATGATGTGCTCATGAGGCAGCCTAGTGAGAGGTCATCCCCTTGTCACGTAGGATCCACTGTAGGTCGGGTCTATTCTGAGTCGCACTTCACCTCTCTCGGAAAGCCTTGTATCAAAATAATTTAGGATTTTTTCAAGGTGACCCCTGTAAGAGTTCCTCAAGGAAAATACCTACCATACCAAGTAATAATGAAACCATGTACCACCTATCCCAAAAATTCTAATCTCTTTGTGGTAGCGCCATGAATAGGAATCCTCTTCGCATTTGAGGGTAAGATTTGTATTTGACTATGGGTTAGTGAATAATTTGGAAAATCACCTTTTGTAATTTTTAAATATTTTACATCTTTATATGATAATTTATCTTGCTAATAAGCTCTAACTTCCTACCTCCTATCCTACCAACTAGTTAATTGTTTGTTGAATGAATCTACATGTTTTAACATTTCTTTTAGTGAAGTTTCCAGGGTCATTATTTTTGTGGTTGATTTGTTTGGATTGTTCAACCTCCTAATTAAATCCTCAGTTTGTTTTTTATTGTTCTCAATTTCACTCATTAAGTTTTGTTGAGTTCCAAGAGGATGTTGAGGGATTGGTGGAGGAGATTGAGGTTGTGGTTGATTAACTTGAGGATTTTGTTGTTCTTGTTCTTGTTGTGCTTGTTTAGGAATTTGTTCCTCTTGTTGTTGTTGTGTTTCTTGAGGATTTTGAGGAGGGTTTGCAAGTTGATTAACATCTCCTACAAATTCAAAAAATAAATATCAAAACAACCTAAAACTAACAAATCTAAAACAAAAAGAAACAATTTGTCCCTCTCACACCTCGCTGATGTATGTGCATCCTCACGCTGAAACCACAAATTTGCTATGAATAATTTTCAAAATACCTCCTCCCAGAATGCGAGCACAAAAAATTGGAGTTTTGGTTGTGGGAAAGAGAAAAAACATAGTCAAATGCAAGAATGAATTCAATTTGTTTTTTTTTTTTTAATATTTCATAACATGAGTGTGTTACAACACACTCACGTTATTGGCTCATTGTGGCTGAGCCTCAGGCTCAACACACCAAGTCATAATGTGAGCATGTTATATCATGCTCGCATTATGAATTTTTAAAACTTTTTTTAAAAGTTGGCCACAAATTGACTACCCATCTTCATGCACCCGGCCAAGGTAAAAATAGAGGAATGTCACAAAGAAAGAGAGATACATCAAACAAAATTGTACGAGGGATCACATTACGCACATGCACTCACATAAAAGAAAAATAAAAAATGCAAAATACTAGTAAGGCACATGTGAGTCAACCTAAAGCAGGGCGTCTGCATCCCAATCATGTGTACTATATACCAAAGGAAGACAACTAGCCAAAGGGACAATAACAAATGTTGAACTAGGGCCATCACCAAGTTCAACACTCTTCTTAGGAGAATTTTTTTTTAAGCTCACAGAAGAGGAAAACAATGTATTTAATTCATTATGCACTTGTTCATTGATCTTGGCAATCTCATCATCATCATTCAAGTTAATCACAACAAGTGGTCAAATTATAATTTCCAAACAGGGCTTTAGCTCTTGTTGTGATTATTATATAGGGTCTTTTTGTTTTGGAAAAGGGGAAGACTCATCATGCATTGCTTCAGTCAAGTTTGGATCTTGATTTTCTTTATTTATTTCTTGATTTAACCTTCGAGGAAGGGCATGACATCTAAGCCTACACTCTAGCACCTTTGTTTCTTTTGGTTCAATTTTCAAGCTGCATTTGTGTAGGAGCAAGATGATCAACTATAGGTTTATTTTCTTCCCTAAGGGGAGGAACATAAGGAACCATGAAAGGTTTCTCAACCACTTTCTCTTTAACTTTGTAAAAAAAAAATTATTCTAGGAGGTGTAATGGGATTGATTTCATTACCCTTTGGTCTTTTGTAGGAAATAAGAGAAGGTTCTACCTTAGGTTGGTCTTCATTACCTGGAATATCTTTTGGTTCAAACATGGTGTAGTGTCAAAAAAAATGTAGTGTAGAAAAAAGTATCCCTTTACGTTTTCACACTTGATTTAGGAATAATTAATGATAAATTGGACTTCATGTTTCCTTGGTCTAGTGTTGTGAGGTGTTTTACACATCCACATTACATCTTGGGCCCTCCTTAAGCTAAATTAACTTAACTCTGCCTTAATTTAATATTGTAAATTATATTTATTTACATCTTCACATTAAATTTAGGATGTTTATAAACTAAATTAGGCCTAATCTAGTGTTGTAATGTGTTTTACAAATTCACATAGGATTTAGGGCCCTTCTAAGCTAAATAGACCCAATTTTTCCTTAATTTAGTGTTGTAAAGTGTATTTATTTATACTTTCACATTGTATTTTGGCCCCTATTGTATTTATTACCTTAATATCATCATTAATAGGCCCCTATGACCCCATATTGTGCATCCCAAGGCATATTTTGATTAGAAACTTGACAAGATCAACATATAAGCTTAATTTCTTGACTCCTCGACATTATAGCTAGCAAAATAGCCCCATCTAGGTGGGACTCATTCACCCAGCTTGGAGAATGAGTCACATTTGAGCTATTTTTGAGGTTTGAGTTTGAAAAACAAGGTTTTACATTTACATTTCTTTCATGTCGGCCTTGGGGATCAAATTAATGATCATTTGACTTGATTTCCTATATAAGCAAGCTTCCAAATCATTATTTCATCAAGCATTCATGTTATCAAGTCAAGTACTCAAGAGTTAATCACTCCAAGTCTTCACAAGGTCATCAAGATAGCTTTCAAGATCATTCCTCTAAGCTTTTCATTAATAATTGGGCTTTCTTATGCTTTAATTGTCCCTATTTGCATCCACAAGCCTTATTTATTGCATCTTTTCAAGGATAATCCTGACATCAATCAATAACCAATCATAATTCAAGTTTTCCCAACTTGTGTGGCCCATACTTAGTGTCTAGGACTCATTTTTCACCTTGGGTGAGTGAGTCCCACTGAGGTCTTTTTGGCCTTGATGCAGGTTTCACACATTTCAAAGCACTTTTCATTTTTGGTCCCATACATTATGTCTGGTGGGACTCATTCGCCACCTTGGGTGAATGAGTCCCATGTGATGAAAATTTAAATTTAAATCAAATTTCCAGTGGGATTTTATTCTCCTAGATCTAATTTCATCTTGTAGTGTTAGAATTTTGAGAATTCTTGTATAATTAAGTATAAATACAAGGTTCTTTCACTCATATTCAACACCTAGCATTCAAGAGTTCACAAGAGCATTCAAAAGAATTCAAGGGTGGATTATCAAGCATTTTAGAGAATTTCTCAAGTGTCAATCATCATGTCATAGATTGCATTCTTCATGTCTGTTATTGTGCTAACATTTGTGATGTAGAGTTCATGATCCAAGCATGTGTTTCAAGCAAGAGCAACATCATTCAAGCAAGAGTCAAGAACCACATCCATTGCAGCCATTTCAAGCAAATTTGTAGCACCTTATTTCTAGGGTTTGGTGAGTTGGAACATTGTGGTTTGTTCATTCATCATTCTCCTTTCATATTTTCTTTCATTTCAAGGTTTAATTACCAACAAGGGGTTTGACCAAGGAAAACCACTATTCCCTAACCCCACAACATTTTCCCCTCTTGTTGGGTGTGATTTGTAGAGCTAGGTTGTAGATTTTTCAAGAAACAAAGTTGGAGAAAAGTTTTCAAATCCCTAAAGTTTTCATCAAGCATTGGAGAAGCTTGGAGAAGGTCTACAGGTGGCAATTTGTAGTTTCAGACCCAAAAACTAGTCAAGAAAAAAAAAGTAGACCGAGAGGAATAGAATCCAGTTCAAAACTTCCAGAAAGTAGAAGTGGAATGATTCACCACTATTGGCGAATGAGTCCCACTGTACAGGCCTGGTAGAGATTTTTACAGATCTAGATACCCTTTTGGCCAAAACTTGCTCTAGTGTATTTTCCCAGAAATTGGACTGATTTTCCTAGCTTGGTGAATGAGTCCTAGTCAGCATTAACATCAAATTTTTTAGTGATCCAAACCTCCATTCTGCCTTCTTCAGTCTCTCAGGTGCACACTTTTAGTTCTATAGCTTTTTGATGCATTTTACTTATCTTTTCAGATCATTTAGAGTTAGCTTGCATTCAATTAAATTTTTCTCTTACAACTTGCATTGCATTGTCTTTTCTAGGTCTAAACTTTGTGGGGAACCCATCATTAGATCATATTCATTTCCTAGGACAACCCTATTGTAAGATTTCAATCTCCCTTGCATTGAGATCTCTAGGGTTATCCTTGGGAGAAACCTCTTTTGGGTGTGAATCAACACATCAACAACTTCAATAATCATTTTTAATAGGTTCCAATACTTAAAAAAATATTTAATGAATCTCTATAGGTATTGGAGGATTCTTGAACTGTCTTTGCATCATATTTTGCATTCTTTTTCTCCAAATCCTTTTCCTTAGCACCAATGCTCACTTCTACATTTTTATCTTTCCTCTCAGTATTAGCTGGTGTTTCCTCATCCTTCTTCTCTTCAGTACAAGATGCATTCACATACTTTTTCTCATCATCCAGGGATTTATCAGAGCTATCCAGAGGCATATTCATCTTTAGGTTCCCTTGTGCATTCTTTGCATTTTTCTGTAGTCCTAGAGGAGGGGAGTTTTTTCTTGTATGGGCATCCTCCTTTCGTGCTTCTATATAATTTACTTCTATAGTGGTTTTTTCTCCTACTAGAGGAGCATCATCTATGGTACCTTCTCCTGCACTATTTTCTTCATCTATAAGACCTTCCATATTTTCTTCCACATCCAAAAGAGTTTCATCCTATACATTCTCTTCTTCTATATCATGCTCATGTTGAGCATCATCTTGTTATGATTTTTCTACTTCATTAACATTTGGAGCCGGCATATCATTGTAGACACCTAAAAATGACCTAGGCATGCAAGCTCCATTTTTATCCACTTTCGTCCTAGCATAATTATGGCATTTAATTATTTCCTTGGTCCACATTCGACTATTGATTAAATAATTCATAATTATTTAATTAATTCATGTCATTTATTCTTCATGATTATTAAATAAATAAATTTTATTTATTTATTAAATACGCCATTAATTGTCTAAGTCTTCCCTTAATTAAATAAATTTCTTAATTTATTTAATTCCCCTTTGTCATATATTTTCTGATTATTAAATAAATGAATTACATTATTTATTTAATATGTCACTAATTGTCTTAATTAAATAAATTGATTAATTTATTTAATTAATTAGTCTTTATTCACAAATTAAATAAATTATATTTAATTATTTAATTGTCAAAATTAATATTCCTCTCATTTTAAATAAATTAAATTATTTAAAATGTCATCTCAATCTGAACTGTCAGTCCATTTTGATAAATAATCTGAAAAAAATTATTTATTATTTCACAAAATCCATAATTTGAATTAACTCAATTCAAAATGGAAACTAATCTTCTAAAAATCAAGTAATCGGGCAGATTATTGATTTTCCAAACTGGGATCTTCTAAATTCAAATCTTATCTTCTTGATTTTTCGAATCTCACAAATCGGGCAATCTTATCTTCTTGATTTTTTTGAAAATCTTCATTTCTTTAATTAATTTATCTCATTTATTCTCCACTGTCGATCTGATTATCTGAGATATTATTCTAACCATTCGATTAAGGATTTTTCCCTAACCCTGATTAGGGATTCTCAAATTTAATCTGGGCCTCTCATTTTAGGTTTTCATCATCAATTAATCTCGTTCGTCCACTCAAAATGACATTTTCTATAAAATGTCATTTTCCCCTCACTTTTGGATTACACGCTAACATTTTAGATTTACGCGCATATTATAGTCATTTATTAGCTTGCACATTTAAGGCTTCTCATTTTCAATTATTATCATTATTTGATCAAAGTCTTAGACATTGTCATAGTCATAGGCATTTAGACATTTTTATGCAAATCCTTCAAGGCTTGTTGTAAGACTTAGACATTTTCAGATTGCTTGAACAATGAATCTAAGGGCAACATCATCCAGCAAGTAAGAAGGTGCTATGGAGGTAATCATGGGAATTACGATTTACAGGTATAACCGTTTTGTTTTCAATTTCCTTTGTGCTCTATAGAACTTTGGGTTTTTATCATTTTACTTTGATTTAATTTGATCTAATCTAATCTTAAATTCAAAAATAACCCTTAGTTACTTGGTGAACCAGAAATTTTGTAGAGAAATTTGTGTGTTTTTATTTTCTTTCACTATTTTGCAGGTTACAGCCAAGACGTCATACAAAATCCCGTCACCTTCATTTGAGCACAGAAAATTGGGTGAATAAAATATTTTCAAACATTTTCTGGGTTTTGTAGATCTTGGTCTTAGCTTTCTAGATCTTCAAACGGTTTCAAATTTTGTTAATATTTGAAAAAGTTATGGATATTTTAGTGATCACTATTTTTTTTTTAATTTCGTTTTTAAAACCCATGTTTTTCTTTTGCATATAACATTCTTTTTGTGCAGAAT
>VDFB02027761.1:0-48893 GCA_007258455.2 Sequoia sempervirens | reverse complement strand
ACTCCTCCGCAGTTTGGTATGCTTTTGTCAAGACAATGGACAACAACAGTTGGAGGAAATGTCCAGTTTGATTTGTCTTATGCTACTATTCCAGTGAATGGTCAAGATGTGAAGTTATACAGAGAGCCAAGAATGAATCAGCTTATTGAATGTGTACCATAGGATCAGATTAATTGTTTTTGTGATATTGATCTTGGGAGTTTTAAGATTGAACTAGCCCAGCCAGAATTAACAAATAGTGGCCCAATTGAAAAACATGTTGCACAGAATTATAATGGCATATGGAAGATGTACTTTGATGGAGCCTACAGTCAAGAAGGTAATGGCGCTGGGATTGTTTTTGTTTCCCCTGAAGGTACTACTTTTAAATATCCATTCTTGTTGGCATTTGAATGTACAAACAATGTGGCAGAGTATGAAGCTTTATTGACAGGTTTGAACATAGCTGTGAAACACAAGATAAAATTGCTAACTGTTTTTGGTGATTCTGAGTTGGTTGTTTCACAAATTAAATCCAAGTATGCAGCAAAGCACAAAAGATTAAAGCAATATAGGAATGTTGCATGGGACATAATTGACCTGTTTGATGCTTTCTCAACTGAGTGGATTGATAGGTCGAAGAATATAATGGCTGATTTTTTAGCAAATGTGGCACTAAAAAGAGATGATATCACATTGGTTGGGGTGTCATAGATTGAGTTCAAGATGAGGCCTTTCGTTCCTGATAATGTTTATAGTTGGCAGGTCTTCAATGGTGATACTAACCTTTTGAAATTCCTCAATTGTATTGATCAATATGAAGCTCAGGAAATTGATTTCAATGCTTTTGTTGAGGAAGTAGATGGGAAACAAATTGTGCTTGGCAAGGAGATCTTACAGCTCAAAACAAATAAATTTCCCAAGGGTCTAGTGGCATTGGAAAGGGTGTATGATGGAAATGATAGATCTCTAATGAAGCAAACACCAGTCAAAAAGGAAGATGTTGAAGAGATTAACTTGGGGACTGAAATAGCACCAAGAAAGGTATACATTGGAAAGAAGATCAGCTCTGCAATTAGAAGAATGCTGATAGAGTTGCTGAGAAAGTACAAACATGTTTTTGCTTGGTCATATGAAGATCTAAAAGCATACAAGGAAGTTTTATTTCAGCATGAAATACCACTGAAGCCAGACGCCAAGCCTTTTAGGCAAAAGAAAAGACCTATAAATCCAATACTGGAGCCTAAGATGCAGGAAGAATTGACAAAGCTCAGAGATGGAGGAATTATCAAACCAATCAGACATTCAACGTGGGTTTCTAATTTGGTTCCTGTAAGAAAGAAGAATGGAGATATCAAATTATGTGTAGACTTTAGAAATCTGAACATGGCATCTCTCAAGGATAATTATCCTCTACCCAACATGGAAGCAATATTGCATAAGGTGACAGGCTGTGAGCTGTTATCTATGATGGATGGGTTTTCTGGATACAATCAAGTCAAAGTCAAGGAATCTAAGCAATACAAGACAACATTCACTACTCCTTGGGGAGCATATGTGTACATAAGAATGTTGTTCGGTCTCACCAATGCTGGAGCGAATTTCCAAAGAGCCATGGATGTTGCATTTGCTGATTTGATTAATGTTATCATGGTGGTGTATCAAGATGACTTGACTGCTTACTCGAAGAAGGCTGAAGATCATGTGCAACATCTTGAAAAGGTATTTATCAAAGCTCTTGAATATGGTATTAGTTTAAATCCAAAGAAGTGTCATTTTGCAGTCACAGAAGGTAAGCTCTTGGGGCATATTGTTTCAGAAGAGGGAATTAGAATAGATCCTGAAAGAGTTGAAGCTATTGATAAAATTCCTATTCCCAAAACTATGAAGGCTATACAATCTTTCTTTGGACAAATTAATTTTGTTAGAAGATTTTTTTCTAATTTTGCTGAGATCATCAAGCCCATATCAAAAATGTTAAAGAAAGGACAAAAAATTGATTGGACTGCTGAAGCTTTGGATGCTTTTATGTCTATCAAAAGGGCTATCAAAGAGGCTCCTATTCTTAAATCCCCAGATTTTACAAAGCCTTTTCAGATATTTTCATTTGCCTCAATGCATACTATTGCTGATGTCATGTTACAAAAGAATAATGATGGTTATGAACAGCCTATATCTTTCTTTAGTAAATCATTACAAGGGTCTGAATTAAAATATGACATAATGGAGAAACAAGCATTTGCATTGGTAAAGGCTGTAAAAGCATTCAGACCATATCTTGTTGGAGCAAAAATAGTTGCTTTTGTCCCTCATGCTGTTGTCAAAGACATTTTAACACAATCTGAAGTTACAGGGAAAAGATGTGGATGGATCAACAAGATTCAAGAATTTGACATGGAGATATAGATTACTAAGTTGGTAAGAGGCCAAGGCTTGGCTAAGCTGATGGCAGAAACTAATATTGAGGCAAATCAGATCTACAATGTTGAAGAAGGGGCCGCAGTTGCAAGCATTGAACATACTCCATGGTATACTCATGTTATGCATTATCTTAAATATATGAAATGTCCAGATGGATTAAGTGACAGCCAAAGGAGAACTTTGAAGTTGCAGGCATCAAAGTATGTTTTCATGGATGGAGATCTGTTTTGGAAAAACAGGGATGGCATATTGTTGTTATGTTTGGATGAGTCACAGGCTAAGCATGTTTTGAAGGAAATGCATGAAGGAGTTTGTGGAGGGCATTATTCAGCAAAGACAATTGCACATAAAATTCTCAGGGCTGGGTATTATTGGCCAAAGGTTTTTAATGATTCCTTTACACATGTGAGAAAATGTGAGGCTTGCCAAAAGTTTTCTGGAAAATTGAAGTATCAGGGTGCTTTGCCACTTCGACCTCTACAGGCTGATGTCCCTTTTCATCAATGGGGAATTAATTTCATTGGAGAGATGCAGGAGAAGTCGAGTGGAGGACATAGGTGGATACTAGTTGCCACTGATTATTTTACAAAATGGGTGGAGGCAATCCCAACCAAGCAGGCAACAAGTAAAGTTGTAACAAATTTCTTGATGGACAACGTTATCACCAAATTTGGTACACCATTGAAGATAATCACTGATAATGGGATGTGCTTCAGGTCAGATGAATTCAAAAGCTTTTGTGATAAGTATGGCATTACTATTTCTTATGCAGCTCCTTATCATCCACAAGCCAATGGTCAAGCAGAGTCCAGCAATAAGAGTCTCTTCAAGATTATAAAGAGGATGCTAGGACAAAATAAGAGGGCTTGGGATTCAAAGTTAAAATTGGCTATGTGGGCTGATAGGATCACTGTGAAAAAGGTGATTGGGAAATCTCCATTTGAATTGGTATATGGAGCACAGGCTAGGGTGCCTTTGCAGAATTTGTTACCAGTTTACAAGTTTGTTTCACAAGAGGATTTGGAAGTTCTTAAACCCATGGAAGACAGGATGGAGCAACTTGCTGAACTGGATGAAGTAAGGAGAGAGGCCCAAAGCCAAAACATGAAGTTACAGGCACAGATGAAGTATCTATTTGATAAAAAGGCGAAGGATAGAAAGTTTGAAGAAAATGATTTGGTGTTGATGTGGAATGCAAGGTGTCAGGAGAAAGGCAAGCATGGTAAATTTGAAGCTCTTTGGCTGGGACCTTTTGTTGTCATTGGAAAAAAGGGTGAGGACTCATATTATCTACAGAACATGGCTGGTGAAGATTAGGAATTTCCTGTTCATGGGCAATTCTTGAAACTTTTCTTCTCTTGAGCTACACAGAGGATTGAGGGTTGCCAATGCATGGACAACTCTTGTGTATCCTCTTAAAAATTATTTTCCATGCACAGTAGTTTTAAGTTTTCATCCACCTCCATTTCACTCCCATTTTCCATTCACCTCCATCTTGCATTCATTTCCATTACCATTCATTCCATTACTGCTCATTGGTTCTTTCTCTATCTAGCCTACTCTCCCAAGGATTCTGGATCCTTGCAATGATCTGACTATCATTCATCCCCAGACGGAGCCACTGTTGAAACTATCAAAATCTGATGATTATTTTTCATATCCTCATATCCCCTGAGTCTCTATGTGATATTTACCTAAGCCACATTTCCACTATTTTCATGGTGCTTTATCCACATTCTGCCCCTTCTGCCCCATAGATTTCATCCATGTTTGCATTTTTTACACTTTGGAATGTATCGGCATAGGTCCCCATTTGTCTCCCCGACCCACTATTTTTTTCTACTAAATTCTTCTGTTTCAGGTGGTCGGCGGGACATTCTTATTGTCACGATGACTGGCAACTATGGATGGGGTATATCGGCAAAGGTCTGGGGTATCGGCATCATGTCCTGGCGATTTCATTTTGTTTTACCGACCGGCAGTGGATGGAGCGGCTCGGTGGGAGATATGGCTATCATTGTAAGGTCTTGGCAAGTGACCTTTGGTCTCGCCGACCTTACACATAGTTTCTCTTTGAATATACTTTCGGCAGAACCTTATATCTATCTCGGCGACATAGGACATCGGCAAAGGCATGTGTTTGCAGCAAGAGGTCATGACGAAAGGCTTGGGTCTTGGCGAGCACATTAGGTGTCCTTTCGGTGAGAGAATCTTGCGGTCTTGGCGAAGTTGAATGGAGTCAGGAGTGGCTCGTTGTGACTTATGTGTTTCGGTATTTGGTATCCCCGAGAGCAATGGGCTATGGCGATACTTCTTGTGTTCGGCGTAACGATGGTCTAGTCACGGCGACATGAAGTTGGATGTAGGCTCTCAGTGAAACTTGAAATGATCTATGTGACCTCTTACCGACCCGGATGAGCTATGGCGACAGTGAATAGAACAAGGGGAGTTCGTCGGTGTGAACATTGCTCGTGTCTCAGCGACTTAATGTAAGTGAAGATCTTTGGCAAAACAAGTTCCAATCTATATGAGGTCTCTCCGAAGTCGTGTGGTCACGGCGATAGTGGACAAAACATGTATGCTTTTCAGTATGACTCTCCCTGTGTCTTGGCGACTGTGAAAATAGTATGGGCTCTCGGTGAAACTTAATACATTCTGTGTGAGGTCTCCGCAATACCTATGAGTTATAGCGAAGCAGAGTGCAAACAAAGGAACATTATTTGATCTCAATATGACTAACGGGTAGCTACGGTGAATTCGATTAAAACAAGGATGCAAGCGGAGAGATAAGCAAATGAATTGCCTTCGGCAGGACGATATGGATGTCTCGCCAACTGCTCACTGGTGAAAACAAAATTTCAGAATGCTGAGGCTGACATGAATACACTTGAAGACTGTTGCCTACTAGCTCGA
The DNA here is from genome assembly GCA_007258455.2 of Sequoia sempervirens. NCBI lineage: Eukaryota > Viridiplantae > Streptophyta > Pinopsida > Cupressales > Cupressaceae > Sequoia > Sequoia sempervirens. The sequence continues at coordinate 43,580 of VDFB02027761.1, read as the reverse complement.
TTGGAGCCCGAACCTTGTGGAGGCCGACATAATATTTTATTTTGATATTTTTCTCATGCTGGTGTATAAATAAGCATGTTGTAGTTGTTAATAAGGACCGAACATGAGATTTTTGATTGACTACAAAATAGATACAGTAGAATAAAATTATCAAACCAGAGGCTATTGTTGCATAATTTTCACAATGGAGGTATTTATGAGACTCAGTTGATGTTGCTGCATTTTCTCTGGTGTCAATTATCTGTTGAATTGAAATGAAAAATACTGCTAAGTTGTCTCCATGAATGATTTTTCTGGTTGTTTAAATTAACATAGCAAGTTTATGTTTGATTTATCGATACACATTTGTTGTATTTGTGTGATCAATCAATTGGTTCTTTCAAGCAAAGATTAAATCCTCTTATTGATCACAGTAATCAGAGAAACTCATTTTGGATTATTGAAGTAGAACTTAGTAGTTACATGGTTGCATGTTTATACAAGTTGTAAACAAAGCATATGCCAGATAATTTGTGTCTTCTCTAGAAAGTGTTGCTTATCTTGATCTCATTTGACTTCGCATACCCAACAAGGCACTAGTCTCTGCACCTCATCATTATAAACTCATTCTGTTACTTTTAATTGAGTATTTAGGACTTAGAGCAGAATATTGTCACTGTTTTCAAATTGAATTTCATCTGTTCACTCCCATGTGCCATTGTGAACAAGTGTTGTAAGTGGATTGATTGCAAGTTAAGTCTACATTATTCAGAGAGGTACACCTGCCTTGGTCTTGCAGCACCTAAAGAGTAGAAGGTTTGATTGTTTCAAACCTTGTTCTGTTACCCTGAAACGTCATGAAAGCTTGGCAACCTTTTGTGGTTAAAACCTGCATTTTTGAGAGCTAACAACTTTCAAGCGAGATGGGAGATGTGACCAAGTTTTCTAACAAGTCAAAGAATACTTACTCCTCATGTACACATGCTGCCTATTCTAGAAAAGGAAATGGTACTCTATGTGTCTACCACACAAGCAGAGTTGGGAGCTCTCCTAGCCCAACTAGATGATGATAACAAAGAAAGAGCAATCTACTACATCAGCCAAACACTAGTGGGCTATGAGTTGAACTATCGCCCATAGAAAGATCATGTCTCTTAGTCGTATTTGTGACACAAAAGTTGAGACACTACATCTTAAGTAGGAAGGTAAATTTTATTTCAAAATTAAACCCACTAAAGTACCTACTAGCAAAGGCAACCCTAATAGGTTGAATTGCTAAATGGGTGATGATCCTGAGTGAATTTGATATAGAGTATGGGGATAGAAGAGCTATCAAGGGAGAACATCATAGCAGACCAACTGATCGAAGCACCCATAGATGATCACAAGCCTCTCATAGTGGAATTTCTAGATGAAAGTATCTTGATAACATAACAGACATACCATTGGATTCTATACTTTGATGGGCCCCACACTCAACATGGCTCTAGAGTAGGTATTGTATTTCTCACACCACAAGGAGATAGTATACCCAAGGAATACAAGATTGCTTTCCCATGCACAAACAATATCTTAGAGTATGAAGATTTAATCACAAGGCTCAAAATGGCTATTGAATGGAGAATAAAAGAGCTACATGTATTGAGAGACTCTTAGCTAGTGATCAGATAGGTGAACGATGAATACTAGAAAAAAATACAATAAGCTCATATCATATAAAAGGATGGTAGATAGCTTCAAGGAATATTTTATCATAATAACCTTTGAACAAGTTCCTCAAATCAACAACAAAGTTTCCAATCCAATGGAAATAATAGGCTCACTTCTTGATATTCCATAGAATGTTCCTAAGTATGAATTCCTTGTGGACCAACTACTCATACTTGCATTTGACATCCCAAAATTAGAACTAATATGTGTTGTTTTTGGTCCTAACTCCCCATGGTACCAAGATACATTCAACTACATCCAGCACAGTATCATACCACTTGACCTAACAACCACTCAAAAGAAAACCTTCACTCGTAGAACTTCTTGCTTTACAATCCTAGGAGATACCCTATACCATCATAGTCTAGATGGTATGTTACTCTAATTTCTTAATGCAAAAGAAGCACACACAACCTTACAAGAGGTACACGAAGGTGTTTGTGGGTCCCACTCTAGCGGACCTAACCTAGGCCAAAAATTGCTCAAAATGGGGTATATTGGCCCTTCATGGAACATGAATGCATTTAGTATTCTAGAAAGTGTCGTCAATTCTAGCAGCATAGTGACCTTGTTCATGCACCAACATAGCAGTTGACACCCATCACAACACCTTCGCCTTTCTTGCAATGGGGATTAGACCTGGTAGGTAAGATTTTGTCAGCTCATCTAATGGGCACAAGTTTATTATCACAGCAATAAATTATTTCACTAAATGGATAGTGGCAATTCCATTAACCTACATCATTGGAAAACAGATATCAAAATTCATTTTGAATTATTTGATTTGTAGGTATGGAATACCCTAGATGATAATAATGGATAATGAAACCCCATTCAAAAATCAAGATGTCCAAGAACTTTGCTCCCAATTTTCTATTCAACATAGATTTTTCATGCCCTATTACCCCTAAGGAAATGGTCAGGCTGAAGTATCTAATAAAACCATATTGAAAATACTAAAAAATACTATTAATGAAGTCAGTCATGATTTTCTTTTGTAGCTAAACCCATCCCTATGGGCTTATCGAACTAGCATCTGAACACCTACAGGTGCCACACCATTTTCCTTGGTCTATGGATCAGAGGTTGTTTTACCTATCAAGGTTGAAATCCCCTCATTGTGAATCATGGTCAAAACTATCAAAAATAAAAAAACATCTTAAAAACAAAAAAAAACAAAACATTGTTGGATTATTCTTTCACTCAGTATTCTAAGATATCAACATTTTCTTGAACCTCATGGCTAGTTCAAGTAGATTTCTCGCAACATATCCTCTAGAAACAAAAGTGGAATATCAATCCAAGTTAACAATGTTGTTTGAAAATCCCAAAAACAAGTTACGCTTTGAGTCAAACTAGTCAAACTATGTGGTCTCTGCGTGTATAATGTAGGCAAGGCTCATCTCTAATTAACCATTGAGGCCTTAGTTCAATCCCCTTAGGTTTCTATCATGCTTTATTTCAACTTAGCCACAAAATTTAAAATCCAAGAATATGCTAAAATTTTGAAATTAAAAAAAAAACCATTCACAAAATAGAAAAGATCAAAAAAATTCAAACCAAGTGAACTACGAGCCTCTACGTGTACACCATAGGAAAGACTTATCTTTGATGATCCCCTGAGGCCCTAGCTTAGTCCTTTGAAAACAACAAAAACATCATAAAACTAAGGAAAAGTCTAAAAGACCTAACCCCATCATCACAATCGGCAATAAAATTTTCACCCATAATAAAAAAAATCATCATATTCACCCTTTGAAAAAACAAACAAACAAAGCAAAGCAAACATCAAAAGTTAGAACTATCACGTAAAAAATCACAAAGATTTGATCACAAAATAGACTAAAAAAAATGCCAAAGTATTAACTACCTATCTTTTGACAATTCACCAATAACATCCTGAGATATGTCTTAACAAATCCATTCCTACGATAGAAATGATCAACAACAGATAATAGCCTGAAATCTCAAAATAGATATGGCTTTGTTTTTATATTTTTATAGTCTTATCTTTATGATTTAGTTTATTGACTCATTCCCAGGGTCTCTCGAGGATTTCCATAAGGATTTAAAGAAGAAGGGATAAGGGTAATTGAGCATCACTTCAGTTTGTTGTTTGTAAGATGTTTTTTGTGATACTACCATGGTGAATACTTGCTTTAAGTGTATGAAAGTTGTTTTGTGATAATTCGTGTAGCAATTGCATGTTAGGTATTTTATACCTCTCTGTGTAAATGTTCTAAAAAAATTTAGCGCAACCCAACCATATATTTTAAATAAAGTTTCCATATGTCCAATATGTGAAAGAATATTCATTTTATGTCCAGTCAAGTCCATGCAATAGATGCAAAATCACCTTGGTTATTAATACCCTAGTGCATCATATATATTTGCTACATCTAAAAGGATTGTTAAAAATTTGAAGTCTCCAAGCAAAGTGGAAGTAACTCATTAGTACTAACAATGTCAAATTTCTATCCATCATCAAATATATCTTCTAAATAACACCCATCTTGGATCATAATATCATTAGTACCATATCCATCCTACATCCACAATGTCATTAATACATATCATGATAATAATAAAACAATGAAAACATCATGTATCATGTATAAAGCATGCATAAATCATATATCAACATCATCAAATACATCATAAAACATCATATGATATAAAATATGATCAATCCATCCATCCACATCATATGCATACATTAGAAAAAGTACACAAAAACATGTATACACATACATCATCATACATCATCATCCATAAATCATCACATAAACACATAATGAAGACAAATAGAAGCATGTATATCTCATAAATATCATCATCAAAAAAGTAGAATTTCATGGTACATCATCATGGAAACAAGTGTGATAGGATAATACAAAACTATACATATATACGAGGCCTCAATTGGGGCGATGAATATATATACAAAATCATGTCTACAATATAAGTCTCTAAATAATAATATCATAAATATCAAGTAGAAATATGCCACTACTCAGTCAAAGGAGGGGGACTCTAAAGATTAGGTTGTGCATCAAGATCCGACTGTCTAACAAACTGATCACTTGGCATAGCACCGATAGCAGTACTCAGCTCTCCAAACCACGATCGTCCATGTACTCGAGGAATAAAAGCATCATACAAAGTCTGGTAATAGGTATCCCTCTATAGAAATTGATCTCGCTCAGTGTGGATATTGTCACACTATGTCCTCAAGCTATCCCTCTCAGTAGTAGTAGCTTGCAACTATGTCTCGAAAATGCGACATCACCCAATATCTATGTCTCGCTCCACCCTCAAACCATCTCACTCCTACTGAGAAGTTTCTCTGCCTGCTATTAATGTAACAATATGTACCTTTGTGGCTTGTCGCCACCATATCTTTGCAACCAGTTGTGTACCTTCATCCCCAGGTGGTGGAGGGGGACCTAGAACCTGTCCCTAATCTGCCTGCATCAAATCACCCTGGGCATTGTCTTGTCAAGCCCTACCAAGTTGCTCTACTAAAATATCATTATGTTGTCTCTCTCCTCGGTGACTTGTGATGCCTAATCTTCCAACTGCGAGATCACTACCAAGATTTGTGAATCTTAGAGGAACACATTGTGCCCACCACTAATCATAATTGGGAGTAGTACCTAGATCCACTAAACCCACTGGCCGACCCCATCTGACTAGGGCAAGAGCTTTGAATGTAGCAAAAAGTACACCTTGATCATCCTGTAAACCACAAACACAAACCTCTCTAGTGGTCCAACCAAACTGAGCCTCATAGGTGTCTAGAAATTGACCCCATCTCTCTCCAAACTACCTACAAACTTGTTAGGAAGACATCTATCCAAAAGAGAGTGTGTGCAACCGATCAACCATCTATTCTATCTATAGTTATACATATTGAACATCTAGAAAACTAATAGTGGGGGTGAATCAGTATTCCATAAAACCATTCACATAAAACCCATTTAAACATTACCAAAAATCTAACCAAATCAACAAGAGAGAAAATGGAATTAAGATTATGCATCAACACACATTAACACTAGTATTTTTACACAGGAAAACTAAAATGGGAAAAACCACGGTGAGGATTAGCTCACAATATAATATATCCAAATATAGAATATTACAAGGGCTCACTGCTAGGACTCACTATCCTTAAAAAGCTCATAACCTAAAGTAGATACAAAAGATATGGCTTACCACCAAAATACAAAATGAAGTGGCTCACTACCAAAATCACGAATTGATGAAAATGCACCTTCCTTGTGTTGGGATTCAATTCTAGTGAAACACAGTACATATACTACACACTTATCTTGAAATCTCACACATATCCATTCACATCTATGACTTCATGTATCTTTCACACATTCTCCCTCTCTCTACCTCACTCTATTTCTTCTCTATTCAATGTCATATACATATATATATATATATATATATATATATATATATATGCATATATATGTTATATATATATATATATGTCTCATATACTCGAATGGAATGCAAAGATGAAGACAATCCTAAAAGAGTTGATTAAGGCTGACCTAATTAGTAAACATGGATATATATATATATATATATATCCATGTTTACTAATTAGGTCAGCCTAATCAACTCTTTTAGGATTGTCTTCATCTTTGCACATAAGTAGTCAGTGTGGACCTAAGATAGATCCCATTATTCAAACATAAAAAACATTCTTAATATTGATACATAATTAGGTTGGTTAGAGTAAGAATAAAAACTCCAAATATACATGCAATCCATCAAACGTGTAACACAAAATCATGTTATCATATTGAATTCTTCCTTAGATTACATCAATCTGCTTGTCTTCAACACCACACAATAAGATAATAAAATATGAGAAAATGCAGAATCTCTCACATCAGTATATTGTATGAAAACTCATTGTAGACTACAAAATAGAATTTTTCATTCATAGCTTTTGAATGCCTTCATATCTCATTGTGAAATTCCAAAGCAAGATGCCTCTTGAAATCTCAAACCTGTTTACAAAGTCCTGTGATGATATTTTTTTTGAGATAAAAGATTGACGTACAGAGCTAGTGTATGAGTATGACAATGTTTCCAAAACAACTGGTAATTGTACTATTCCAACCATACAACCTAGTTAGTTGAAACCATGTTAGTGAATACAATTGATATCACAATGAAACATATTATTAGCTTCAAAGATAATGTTACAAAAAGGATAATCCAGATCAACAAACTTTCATTATCGGAGCAACTGAAGACTAATAAACAACAAAGTTCCATTTAGGCAATTATCCAAATTCCACTTGTTGACATCAATGAAAATCTCTCAATTTCCAACAATCTCCCCCTTTCTCATTGATGGCAACACACAATGTGAAAACCATCAAAAATATTATTTCTTTCTCTCTCTCCCCCTTTGACATCAATGGCAAAGGGAAAAAAAGTTTAAAAATACTTTAACTAATCCTTGCATACCTGAAAAATCCCCCTAAGAAGTATATCCCAAATAGAGATGATGATCAGAGGTTGATGCCCCTTGAATCTTGCTAATAATCCTGGTCCATGAGGATGTCCATTCATCCCAAATCCTTTTTTCCTCTAACAAGGCATTGCATAGATAATTGAGATCACATAAGGTGTCCTTTCCTTCAACCACAATTCCAAGGGAAACAGTAGATTTCAGAATCCTGTCAACTATCGAAATATCATAATAGACAAGTGTACACATGATCTTGATTAAATCTCTGAGCTTCCCATAATTTTCAACCATCTCTCTTTTTCCTTTATGAAAATCAAGATATTCCTCATGCAATTTTTTCAGTCTATACCAAGTCTGATCATCCAAATCAAGAGCGGGATCAAATGAGCTAGATGAAAACTTGATCTAAGTTTCAATTGTGTTCTCAACATCCTTGAATTTTTGAAGTGCATCAGGCCAAGTCCAACAAAATGTGAATACACTCTAGACCTCTTTCTCACACTCTTGAATATCTTTAAGTATTTCAAGTGCAGAGTTGTGAGTAGACTTACATTTCTCAACAATTTCCAACAATCCTAATGGTGTAATCTAATGGTCATCATGTGACAAATCATTATCTGTCAGTGGGTTCAGTCAGATCTGGAATATCAAGTGTCTGATCATCCTTCCTAATTCTGTCAGATGATCCCTCGGTTCCAGCTAGTTGCCTTAATTATACAACTATTGGTGGTTTCCAGGGGTTATATCATTCTTGTATTTTAGCAAATTCTAGGAATTCTCCTTCTCCTACTTATTTTTCTTTGAAACTTACCAAAGAATGCAACAAGAGCATCTCCTTGTGCATCCAAATCCCCAATTTTTCTCATAAGTTCCTCAATCTAATGGGAAACTAGTTTGGTGTTCTCCTAACAAACTTCACCTATTCCAGGAATCTCCTTCATAAAATGAAAGTTTAGACATAAAACCAATGTACTATACCTAAATGTACAATTCTTCTTCCTGATATCTCTCAGATTTTCCAACAACTATTGTTAGAGCAACTCACAAGGGTCAAAATTCAACCATATTTAATGCAATATCTATTGCAACAGTGGAGACATAGCAGTCACAAAAGATCATTTGTGAAATAACTATTCCTACATACTGAACTATTGGGTTCGTGATTCCAGCTCATGTGTTCCTAATTAAACTTCTTTTTATCATGATTGCATTTAGGAGTTAGCCCAGAGGGTAATAAACCAGTCACTTCCCTTATTACATCTATGGTTATGGCATGAGATTTGACAAGCCACACATATTCACCATGAATTCTGCTAAGGGCCATTTTAATTCCATACATCCAATTTCATTTCCCTAAGAACATTATATTCTAGTTTTAGGGTAAAACCGTCTCTAATTAATTCTTCAACCCATAATATGCAAGCCTTTTCAAAGGAGGATTCTTCCAATTTTCAATAAATGTATGTTCCAACATCTTCAATAGGTATAACACCAAAAATAATTTTCAAAAATGCACCCAAAAGATCAAGTTCCAAGGATTTAACATGGCACAATTTAAGTTATGGTTCTGGCTTCAATGAATTATCGATTATTTGAGCTATATCCATTACATTCAACAAGATTCATTAAATGATTTAGTGAATAGCAACTTACCTCTTCCACATTTTCCAAAGCCAAATTCTAAGATTGCTATGGTTTCTTCAAGCTTCTTTTGCACGCTTCTCCTTATTTTCCAATGCATTTCATCAAATGATTTTTTATTAACTTATCCGGATTTATTTCTTTCATTCCAATTGCTTCTACAATAAATGCTTCAGATCGCAAGTAGATCACCTTGAAAATCATGTACATTTCCATCCTTTCAAATTCTGCGAAGTTCATTTTTCACACGTGTGTTTGTAGCTTTCTTTCACATGAAATCCAAATTAGTTATCCTAATAAATGTATACATCAAAAGAGGGGTCATTAAATATTCTGATTATTGCTCCCCCTTAGGCATTGCCTAAAATTAACTTTTAATGGGATTATCTACACCGGAGGATGACACAAAAATGAGTGATGATTCTTATTCACTTTGCTTAAATTATCCTTCCTTTCTCCAAATTCTTTTCATTTCTTTCTCACTTCTTCTGAATCCATGATCAGTTCATGTCTCTTTATCGGCTAGGTACTTTTGATCCTTTTGTTCCTACAATTCCTAGCAAAATGTTTTGGATCTCTGCAATCACAACAAACAACATTCTTCGTTCCATATTTTCTTTTATTCAATCTATATTTGCACTGATTAGCCTTGTGTCCAAATAGGTTGCAATGATAACAATAACCATTAAATGAATAAAATGTCTTGTTCAACTTCTTACTACTGAATTTCATAACATTATGTTCAATATTTTTTCACTCAAAAAATTTTCTAGGGAATGATAAAGTATCATTCATCTTACTACTACAATATTTTTCCCTATGTCCAAATTTATTAAAAAAATAACAGAGGCCATTAAAAGATAAATACCTTTGGGCATTGGGTGGTCTGATGGGAATTCTTTTGATATTTCTTCTTAGATTCTTAAACTCTCCACCATCACTTTGAATCTTCATGTCAGGAGGTCGATTTACTCAAGTGAACTTTGTTCTTCAAATCTCGGACCTCTTTTGTCCATAGTAGGTCTCTAAGAAGCAATCAACTCATCAAGCCTTCCAGTGCTTTCCTTGAATTTATCCTCGTGTCCTTTTTCCTTTTTCCAGATATGATTTTAGAGTTACCACTTCTTTCTCAAGCTTTGCACATTCATCCATCTTATTGAATTTCAATTTTCTGATAATCTTCAATCTCTCTATTTTCTTCCAATTTCTCTATTAGCCCAGTGATGACTTCATTTGCATCATTTAATTGATCACTAGATTCTTCATATCTTCTTCTCAAATTCTTGATACACTCATTTGCTTCCCTCAACTTATTCTTCAAATCTTCATTTTCTTCTGAGATTCCAACAATGATTACTTCCAGAGGAAAAAAAATTATATTCAAATTTTGGGACCTTCCTCAAGTTGTTAGGATTCTTCATAGGAATCGAGCTCTGATACCAATTGTTGAGCATCTGAAATACTAAGAGGGGGGTGAATCAGTATTCCATAAAACCATTCACATAAAACCCATTTAAACATTACAACAAATCTGACCAAATCAACAAGAGAGAACATGGAATTAAAATTATGCATCAACACACATGAACACTAGTATTTATGTGGAAAACCTAAAATGGGAAAAACCACGGTGAGTATTAGCTCACAATATAATATATATAGATATAGAATATTACAAGGGCTCACTGCCAGGACTTACCGTCCTTGAAAGTCTCACAGCCTGAAGTAGATACAAAAGATTTGGCTTACTACCAAGATACAAATTGAAGTGGCTCACTGCCAAAAGCATGAACTAATTAAAATGCATCTTCCTTGTGCTAAGGTTCAGTTCTGGTGAAGCACAATACATAGAATGCACACTTATCTTGACATCTCGCACATATCCATTCGTATCTCTAACTTCATGTATCATTCACACATTCTCCCTCTCTCTACCTCACTCTATTTCTTCTATATTCAATTTTTTACATATATGTATATATATCCATGTTTACTAATTAGGTCGGCCTAGTCAACTCTTTCAACATTTTCCTCATCTTTGCACATAAGTAGTTGATGTGGACCTAATGTAGATCCCATTATTCGCACATAAAATACTTCTCAATATTGATACATAATTAGGTCGGCCAGAGTAAGACTAAAAACTCCAAATATAAAAACTCCAAATATACATGCAATCCATCAAATGTGTAACATGAAAGCATGTTAGCATATTGAATTCTTCCTCAGATGACATCAAGCTACTTATCTTCAACACCACACAATAAGATAATCAAATATGAGAAAATATGGAATCTCCCACATCAGTATAATGTATCAAAGCTCACTATAGACTACAAAACATAATAGTGCCATTCATATCTTTTGAATACCTTCACATCTCATTATGAAATTCCAAAGCAAGATGCCTCTTGAAGTCTCAAGCCTATTTACAAAGTCCTATGATATCTTTTTTCTGAGATAGAATCTGGACCAAAAATTTGACATACAGAGCCAGTGTATGAGTATGACATTGTTTCCAAAACAACTGGTAACTGTACCTTTCCAACCATACAACCTAGTCAATTGAAACCATGTCAGTGAATGTAGATGATATCAAGATGAAACATATTATCAACTTCATAGCATATCTTACAAAAAGGATAATCTGTATCAAAACACCAGATCAATAGACTTTCATTACCAAAGTAGCTGAAGACTGATAAACATCAAAATTCCATTTAGGAAATTATCCAAATTCCACTTTTTGACATCAATGGAAATCTCTCAATTTCCAACAATACCAATTGCTCCTAATTGTCAAGCCATGCCTCACAATCCATATAGGGTCTCCATACAAAACCTGGCATGTCATCAAATACACGACACTAATAAGGGAGTTGTCCAAGCAATGTATAATGCAAAACATCTTTGTAACGATAAGAATAGGGATCCTTAGAAATGAAATCCAATATACCATCAAGCCGTGTGACTGAGATGTGCTCCAAATCCTATACAGAAAGAAGAGAAACACCGATAGAAATAGATTTCCCACCATTATATGAAACCTCATGCATATCTCTGTATAGGTGGGAAAGAAGACAAGGACCCCATGCGTATCTACTCCCATGTTTGAACATCTACTTGATGCATATACCCCATCCCATAGGAAACTGCCAACCTCTCCTATCGGGAACAACAAGCCTCAAAACCAAACCATAGAGATCAAGGGAAACAAGATCAACATTGCCAAAAAAATCTAATAAGACTCTCTGACTTTCGAACCTCCAAATGTCTCATGCCAAGAATGAGACACATAGCACGAGTGCCCCATCGAATAGAGTATGTCACAATCTCTCCATGAATGGGTATGCAGAGGATTCTCCACACATCCTTAAGAGTGATGGTGGCCTCCCTAGTAGCTAAATGAAATGAGAATGAAATGAAGAGGTCTCTAAGTGCCACCTCTATGTGAGCATAGTCATCATTGTGCTATGACATCTAATGTTGGGCATGTAGCAAATGTGTCACAACTCAACAACATTTAAAAAATCTCACTCTAAAACATCAAAAACAATTATCAAATCGAATAGATCTCGTGGTCGTCGCTCCCTCAACTAGAGTGGATTAAGGACCATCTACAGTCTTTCAACCCACAATGTTAAGGATTCACTCTTAACATGCAAAATGAACCAAAAACGATCAAAAAATTGACTTAAAGTTCCAAAAAGTCAAAAGAAAAAATTTTGTGTCAAAAACAAGAAATTTTTTATCAAAAGTGATAACTTTAAGCAAAAGTGATGAAATTATTGTCAAAACTAATGAAAATTTGCAAGCACAAAAGTTTGGCAAAGACACAAAATTACAACAATGGCAAGTAAAACAAAGGAAAAAATGTGAAAGTGAAAAAATAAGGCAAGTGTGAAAAACACATGCGCAAAATTAGGTAAAAAGCACAAAATGAAAGGAAGTGTGCAAGAACAAAGCAAAAGAGAGCTTTTTGTATGGTCAAAAGTGTTGAAATCGATGCAAGTGTGCCAAATTACTAAACCTAGCGCTATTGATTAGTTTGTCTTATTGCATTCATTACAAAAACATGGAAAGACAAAAATGAAAATCAAAAGGGTACATACCGGGGCATTGATGTCTGCAAGCTATCCAAACCCTCGAACTGTGCCCGCATGATGTGGGGCACCCTGAATCCTCACCATAGCTCCTCGACAACTAAGAAAATGAGAAAACCAGAGGTGAGAATTTTCTACAGGCTCAAAGTGAAAATGAGGTCATTAAAACCCTAATTACCTATTTTAACCTCCCAAAACCCTATTTTTTGCTTAAGAAACCTTCCTAGGTTAAAATTAAAACCTCTTGAGAAAATTTGAACAAGCAATTCAAAAGACCTATAGACTTAATTTTTTGTCCTCTACACATCAAAACTGAGATAACATAGTGTCACAAGCCTGACCTCAAAATCACATTTTGAACAACCTCTCGAGGGGGTAGCCCAAAATCCTATCATCATTCCGCTAACCACTGGGGCACAATGGGGCAATATATAACTTTTTCAAATCTTGATCTTCAACATCGAATCTTTGAAACAAAGCAACCAATACTTTGTCTCAAACAGGGGAAAAATGTAGACATGTAAAATTGACCTAACACCTATCACACACCTTAAATGAAATTTTCACATCACCAGCATCATTATCATTGAATATCACTGCATTTCACATCAAGAGCATTAAAAAGCATAAATTCCTCTATTAATTGAATAATACGACATTATTTAACTAATTCACTTTTTCATCATTTATGAAAAATTAAATAAATTTTGTTTATTTAATAAAGTTGTGAAACCCTAATCTTTAATGATATCAAGTTTCCACAATCCATAATGTTAACTGCTAAGTGATTTTTGGCTTCAATTGTGTTTGAATATTTTGCATCAACGTTTCGGATCACACTTTTTGATCCATCATCAGGATGATAGCAAAGAGCAAGAAGGAGAAAAAAATCAATTTTTTTCTCCTTCTTGCTCTTTGTTGTTATCCTGATGATGGATCAATGAGTGTGATCCAAAACGCTGATACAAAAAATCGCAGACACAACTAAGCCATAAATCACTTAGCAATTAACCCTATTTTTGTTATTAATTGAATAATATGACATTATTTAATTAATTCACATTTTCATCAAATTCAACCAATTAAATCAATTACATTTTTTTAATAAAGTGGGTATGTGTGTGGATCATGATGGGCCAAAAAGTGGCAATATGACAGCATGTAATATCGGGTAACCATTTTCTACCCAAAATTGATGAACTCCTAGTGCTGGCTTTAAAGGAGATTCTGCCTCCCATTGATATAAATTATGCTTTATTTTGAATTTAATAAGTAATTATTATTCATTTCTATTCAAATTACGACTAAAGTCCCTGATTGATAGGCTAATTGGAAACATCTATACCTTCAAACGTATCATATTTTTGAATCCAAAACATACACATCTCTATGGTTCGTGATACTATAGGATTAAAAAGAAAAATTGAATTTCATGTAGTTTTGACCAAGCATGTGGTTAGACATACGTGTTTTTTATATTTTTTAAAAGTTGTAATAAAAAATTCATAATTAATTATTTACTTGGAAAAAAATTACAAAAAAATATGCATCACATCGGGACATGAGTCCCCCACTTATATCTAAAATATTATAAAAAATATTATCATTTTATTGTGGTTAGGGTGGTCAGACAAACACCTACTTCTTATTTTTTCCTTGAAATTTAAGTACTACTGCATTGAAATTTCAAATTTTCACCAAATAGATTTTTTTTAAAAATAAACCTAGTAGTTTAGGAACTACATTCAATTTTCTATAGATTCTATTCTTACATATTTTTGAAATAATCTAGATAACTTAATCAAATTTTACTAAGTTGCCTAACTCTTATTTTTCTAAAATTTTGCCACTTAAGGGCCCTCTTTTTTCCATGATGATCCTACACATACCCAAGTCCTAATCTAACTTTATTCCTCCTGGTTAATTAAATAACATCAATTATTTAATTATGTTGCTAATTCACTTTATTCCCCTAAGTCAATTAAACTATTAAAACATAATAGTTTAATTATGTGACTTTCCCTCCAAAATTTAAATAGATAAACTATTCAAAAAATATAAAAAATCAAATCAAACAAATGCACCTTTGTTTGCAAAAGTCAAACTTGATTTGCACATTCAACTCAAAAAAGAATTTAATTAATTATCTCCACCCACTTTCCTTATTAGGTAAATTACGAATCACTGATTGCTCAATCTATTTCCTGGCCGATTGATCTATTTCCTGACAGATCAATCTAGTTCCTAACAGATCAATCTATTTCCTAATTGATCAATCTATTCCTCAATCACACTAATTATGTAATCAATTTTTTAAGATTATACCCATCTAAACCCTCTCAACAACTTTCGACCATCAATCAAGATATTCTACTATGCAATCCTAATCGTTCATTTCAAATCACAAATTCTATATAACAAACCTCCTTCCTCACAAAAAATGATTGAAGAATTAGTATAGTTTATGTAATGAAGTGATTCTGAGATCCTAATCAACATTGATAAAGCTTCGACCAACATCTTCAATCAAATGCATGCACATTCTTCAAGCTTTCTCACACAATCATGGAGACTTCATATTGATATGAACAACCCAACATCTTCATGAATACACTCTGACATAGGATGGTAAAGCTATTGTGTTATTGAATTCATTGTTATTGTATTCTTGCAATTATGTTCTCGATTTCTTTAATTTAGTAGTTTCATTTTGTGAGTGAAGGAATGAAACTTGATTATTGTTTTGAGTTAGATTAATTTCTATTCAATTCGATTATCTTGTTTACACTTGTAGTTTTCCCCCTCATATAGAAGCATTACTTGTTGGATTGCACTCCACTTTAATTATGGGAGCTCGAGACATTAAGATATTTGATGATTCACAATTAGTCATTAAATAAATAAATGGAACGTATCAAGCAAAACATGAAAAATTATCAAAATACAAGAATCTCACAATGAATTTGCTAGAAAATTTTGATTTGTACACCATTGAAAACATCCCACGAAAAGATAATCGACATGTGAATGCAATGGCGAGCGTGGCTTCCCTTTGATCTCCTCAAGATCCTTCAAAAGACTTCACATTTATTGTGCATACACTCATGAAACCATGAATAGAAGATAAAATGGAAGAAGTATTATCGGCCACCATGGAAAGCTCTAGTAAATGGTATGCACCTATATTTAATTATTTAAAATATGGTACCTTTCCTGAGCTGACAAATAAGAACACATGAGCCCCTCTTTGAAAACTTGTGTATAAATATATAATCCTTGCCAATGTGTTGTATTAGGTCCTTTGATGGTCTCTTACTTAGATGTCTTGAACAATATAAAATCCATCTCACTTGAACAAGCTCATGCAGGTGCTTGTGGAGGCCATTTTGGAGGAAGAACATTAGTTCAAAAACTAATCTACATAGGGTACTATTGGAGACATATGGAATAAGACTACTTTGCATATGTTAAGAAATGTCACAAATGTCAAGAACATAGCAATTTGATTCATGCTCTTGCCTCTGAACTTCATGCTCAAGTTCCTATTTGTCCCTTTTTGGTATGGGGTTTGGATCTTATTGGAAAAATATCACCACTTTCCTCCATCGGGCATACATTCATAATCACTGCAATAGACTATTTCACAAAATGGGTAGAAGTTATTCCCCTTCATTCAACAACTGCCGATGTGATATGTCATTTCATATTGGAACACAATATTTCTCACTTTGGACTGCCTTTGACATAAGTTTTAGATAATGGAACACCATTTAAGAATAATGATGTGAAGAATTTCTTAGAGACATTTAACATCTAACATCATTTTTCAACACCCTACTACCGGAAATCTAATGGCTAGGTTGAATTAATTAATAAAACCCTTGAACAAATCTTAAAGAAAATGATAAGAAAACATAATAAGGATTGGCACACATGGCTAACATATGCATTATGGGCCTATCATATGAATATTAGATTACCCACTAGGACTACCCCTTATAACCTCGTCTATGGCACTAAAACACTAATGCCCTTGGAGTTAGAGATTCCTACATTAAGGATCAGTCTTCAAGGATTTATTGATGATAATACTTATAAGGAACAATGATTACATTGAAGCTTGAAATGCTTGACAAACAATGCATTAATTCTCTTGAACACCTTCAAGCTTACTCTGGAAGAAAGCAGCATAGTTACAATGATAATGTCGTCCCTTGGTTATTCAATAAAGGTGATTTGGTGTTATGTGAGAATCAATGTAACACAATGTCACCCCAACTGAAAAAGGAAAGTTCAGCCCTAATTGGTTAGGACCTTACAAAATCAATGAAAGATATGGGTTTGGAGCATACACGTTAACAAAAATGGATGGTACCCCTCTTAAAGAACCTATTAATGTTGTGCATTTGCACTGATACTATGTCTAATCTTCTTTAATAGTGTGAATGATAGAGCAGTGGTGCTAGAGTTAGTAAATGATATTCTATGTGCTTTCGCATTGCTTCATTCTTGACAAACAATTATTTGTGTCTTGAATACTAAAGTAATTATTTAAATTAATTTTAAGTGTTTACTTTAGGTTTCATACTATTCAAGATAATCTTGTATGCTGTGTTATATTAGATCCTTATATGCATTTAATGTTCTACAATTAGATCATAGGTACATTTAATTTACCATAACATACTTAATCATAATGTTGCATCTAAAAGAAACTAGAATAGTTTTAATTAGATCACATAAAACATGTTAAATCATGGAGACATTTATTAAATAGTCTTACAACGATTATTTGATAAATCATATTGATATTTAACATAAAACACATAAGCATAAACAAACAACCAAATGTAAAATGATCAATATATATCAAAGTTTTAAGTACATGTCATCAAATATACAATGCTAGTGTGGCATGTGAATACTAGATCCCTCATAATCTTGTGATTGCATCTGTCTAGAGGTAGTCTATTGAGAGATGGTAGTATGTGATTGTGATCATGAACTAATAAGAGAATCCAAAGTATACTATAGACCCTGTGCTTATCCAACAATCGTAATCTTCCATCCAACAACCTCTAGGTACTCTCACTCTATGTAGTCTATGTCTGCCTGTAGCCTGGCTACCTCTGCATGGAGTCTCTTGACCTCTATTGGACCTTGAAATGACTGAATCTCCTCATAAGTAGCCTTGGCTCGATCAACATGCCTTGTAGCACCCTCATATGTTGCTCTCAATCTGACATAAGGCTTGAATAGCTTTTGGTCCTACTCCACGATGGGTGTGGGCACGTAGTCTATACTGATAGCTTGGTCAAAGACTAACGAAGGCACTATCTCTACAACTACATGTTGGTAGAGATCATGTAAATCTCTCACAGCCCCTACAAGATAGAAATCATAAAGCTAATTAGTACACATTATGATATATATAAAAATTAAAATTGTAAGCATAAACATAACAACAAATAAAATGTCGTCACCTAGATCTTCAGCTAGTTGTGTAAAGACAGTCTCATCCTACGTAGGAGGCATGGAGGATGTGCTATTCTCTCCATGCTCATAAGTGTTGGCATGTGCCATAGTTGTCGACTGTGATCTAGTAACACAAGTGGGGGATGGATCTCCCCACTTGTGGGAAATTGGACCCTCGTCTGCCATATAATTGCCCTCACTCATCAAATGCTCCTCCTCCTCTCCCTCATAATCTAGGTCTACCTCATAATCGTAGTTTTCATCTATCTCATCTACGAAAAGGTCTACAGCCTTGAGCCTTGTATCTTCAGCTATCTCCTCCTTGTCCCTCTAATCTAGGAGTGGTCCTGCAAAGCCTATGGGTTGGTCCATGGGAAACACAAGTGTGGGTCATGTTACTACCCACTACTCCTCGTATGCATCTATGGCACCAACGTCATCAACATCAAAGACTAGGGGCATATCAAGGTCATCATCCTAAACGTCACTAAAGACAACATCATCTAAAGTGAACCATCTGGTATCCCTTGGCCTCTAGACACTCTGCACCGATCACATGTAAAGGGGTCATGCTATTGGTGGTACCTATATCTACCTGAATTACCACATTACACAATCGTAATAGAATGGTTTTACTACGTATTCATCTTTTCCCAGTAAAAATTTGTCCATATGCATCATCCTCAGCTGTCAGGTCCCATCTAACCACTGTGGTATCAATTGGTATGGTCTCCACAAGATCTGATCTAGTCAATCAAATCTATCTCTCCAAAAATGTAAATCACCATGCTACCATGCCCCTCTCAATGGATAACTGAAGGTGCATGCATGGGCGAATATAGACAAGAACCCTGTCGGTTTGGTGCATGTGATATGATCTAACAAGATACCTATAGTAGCGTACAATGTACCATACTATCCACCTCGTGATATGTGAATCTCCCTAGATCATAATATAGGTGTGCCAGAATGTTGTGGCCCTAAGCATATATGGTCCTATGGTGCTCCATCTACCTGATCATGTGAACAAGACCTTCATCAAGGTGTGCTCCCTAACCATTAGGGACAAGTAGTGGTGCTACTATGAAGATCATGATCTATCTCAAGACTAGTGATCGTGCATAGAGAAGCCACGCTAGCTTAATACGTGGCCCTATGATCTCATCTTGAACCAATCCTCCCAAATAATATCCTATGTTTGCTTGCATTTGCGTGATGTACGATCCCCTATAAAGTGCACAGTCTCACCTCGAATGGGAACTCGAAGGATGTGATTTACATCCTCCAAGGTAATCGTCATCTCATTTGTGGGTAGTCGAAATGTACAGGTATCGATATCCCATCTCTCTATAAGCGCCATCAACATGGCGTCATGGTACCTCATGGGAGGCATGAGGTACGCCTAGTATAATCCAATGGTCTATAAAATATGAGTATCTACCTCTAATAATGTTGAAACAAGGTCTCATAAGTGACAAAAGTGTTTGTCATCAATACATTGTCGTGACCAATGTGGAATTTAACAAAAAGAAAAAATTTGTAACATGAGTATTTTAAAATCTTAAATCTATACATCAACAATCAAAAAGTGAGCCAAAATTAAGCTAAGATACTTTTCTAAGGGTCCTAGACACTTTATTCCCTATTTGGGATAATTTGCGGAGAAGTGGGACACTTTGCAAAAAAGTAGGACTTTTTGTGAAAAAGTGGGACACTGTGCGAAAATAGGGGATATGTCGTGAAAAAAAGGGATTCTTTGCGAACTTTTCTTCCAAGGTCATAAATCTACCTAGAAATGCATAAAAACATAAAATAAATGCAGAAAGAAAAAGCTAAAGAATAGAACGATCAACTCACCTGATACTAGAGATTTCCTCGAGCTACATCCTCTCACGGGCTCTTGAGTCTTAGAGGCACATATTCTTGACGGCTCAGCATTTTCACTCACTCTCTAACAAAGTCAAATTGCAATAAGGAAAAAGACAAAATGATTACAACTTAACTTTTTACTCTTATATATGTTTAAATTAGGTCTTTTTGCATATTAGGGTTAAAAGTGTTTTTCATTCAAACTAGCATACCGAGGGCTAATGAACTCTATTTTCAACATCATTTGTTGCATTAGATTCATGATTATGCTCTCGTCCTCATCAAATGTCTATCACTATGTGGTATGGTACTTGGAAATACTCTATGATACAAATTTTCTAATTCAATGTGGTTAGATTACTACCTTGATTCCACCTCCTTAAAGCAAACGAAATCAAGGGGGGGCATACATCTACCATTGAATTTAATTTATATGAAGTTAGATAAGAGAATTTTTGAACAACTAATGCATTGGTGTTGCAAGATGCGGTTCTTAACATTGTGGTTTTGCTAATAGCTACAATGGGGGCTTCATTCTCCCGTACTGTGAATGAATCCATATTAGTATCCTTTTATGAAATGAAGTTTATTGTTTGAATTCCTTTAGCTTGCATATGCATGTAGAGTCATATGGGAACTAAAGTGGGGGCTAGATGTGGCAACAAAAATTGTACTCCCTTCTTATAGATAGTATAATTAATTTCTTAATTTAGAACCATTTTGGTACCCTTGCATTAAATACCCTTTAAATCATTGTTAATAGGCCCCCCTAAGACCCTTTATTTCAAATCTAAAGGCTTATTTCAACTAAAATCCTAACAAAATCACCAAAAGCATTAAATTTTCTAACCCATCATTGGCCCACCCCGAAAAACTAGGGTGGGACTCATACACAACCTTGGGCATATGAGTCCCCCTAGATGGGACCCATAAGCCTATTTTTAGGGTTTGAGTAGGAAATTCAAGTTTTTAATTCAAATTTTTGGTTGATGTTAGCTTGTGAGATCTAATAAAGGTAAATTAGGTGTAATGCCTATAAAAACAAGTTTTTAAGTCATTATTTTCATCTAGAGGAAGAAATTCAAGATCTAAGCATTCAAGTATTCTTTCGCAAGAGCATTGAAAAGCAAGTAGCAAGCAAAGTTGAAGTCTTCGAGCAGCATTATAGTGTTTTTGTAGGTCTTCCAACTCAATTTTATTTAAGATCTGGCATTTTCAAGGATTGATTATGGTTGCCTATGGTGAATCATGATGGATTCTAGATTAGGGAGATGCAACTAGCCATCAAGCTAGGCCTAATGACTTGTTTCCTAAGTGATTCCATCCTCCATTATCACTCTACTCTCAACCTAAGGAAGGTATTTTTACAAGTTCAAATTCAAAAATCAAATTGAGAAGAAAGAGCAGAGATTGGAGAGAAGATCTAGACTTTGACTTTTTGAAAAAAGTGGGACGGGACTAATACGCCACAAGTGGCATATGAGTCCCAGTATAGGCAATTTTTGAGATTTTTGAAGATCTTGAGTCAACACTGTTAGATTTTTGTTTCAGCCCAGAAACCCCAGACTAGTGCTGATATGCCCAACCTGGTGTATAAGTCCTAGTGTGCCCTAAAATCAGTATTTTCATGATTTCAAATCTTGTTCTGAGCATATTAATTTTTCTAGGTGCACCCTTTTTTATTTCCCAGTTTGTTATTCTATTTCACATTCATTTCTAGGTCATTTGTTGAAGTTTTACACATCATTAGGTTTTGACACTAGGACTTGCATGTTGCTTGTCTTTCCAAGCTCTAGCTCGGTGGTGAACCCCTCTTTAGTCATTAATCATACCCTAGGACACCCTTTTGTAGATCTCTTCTCTCATTCTATCCTTGGATTGAGATCTTTAAGGTTCCTTTGAGTGAAACTAGGTGAAATAGGAAACCCTAACCCTAGTGCTCCATCTCCTAAAATATAGAGCCCCCTATTTTCATTGTTTCAAGCTTATATGTGTAAACAAAACAACATTTTTGTAAAACGATAAGAACCTATATAGGATACCTTGAAAGAAAAAACTATCAATTATAAATATGTAATCACCTTATGGGGCCATACAAAATACTCAAGATTACAACATTATAATTGTTGATCATGATGATCTACTATATTAGTAAACTATTATGAATATAAAAAAATGATTAAAAAAAATCTAAAATTTAGTTTAGCATATCACCACAAGCTAATGGAAAAGCATAAGTGGTCAATAGGAGCTTGGACAACTTGTTGTGATGCTTAGTAAGAGATAAATCGAGAAATTGAGTTATAATTTTACCACAAGCTGAGTTTGTGTACAACTCGATAAACAAAAGTATAAGTTATAGAACATTCAAAATTGTGACCATATTGTAACAAAGAGGGGTAGTGAACCTCAAAGAAAAATTTGCGTAAAAGACAAGATAAGTGTAGAAGCAAAATAATTTGTAAGATACATGAAAAAATTACATAATGGGAAGTCCAAAAATAGTAGGAAATAATGAACAAAAGATACAAAGGATAAGCACATGAAAATTAGAGACATAAGAAACTTATTGTTGGAGATGAAGTCATGGTATACCTCAAAAAATAAATATTTCTAGTAGGCATATGCAACAAGCTAAAGATGAGGAAGTTTGCCTAATGTAAGATTCTCAAGAAATTTAATTCAAGGAATACCTACAAGGTTGAGGCACTAGAGATGCTTAGTATATCACCAATATTCAACACTATAGGCATCTGAGTACTATGAAGGTTAATCAAGCAACAACACCATAGAAGTTCAAATCATAGATATCGCATCAACAATAAGATCAAATAGAGAAAAATTTGGACATCAAAAATTTCAAGTATGTGTAATAGTTCATGCACATAGAGGTTATAGCAATGAATCAGAAATTAGTAAAAGTTCATTCACATCGTACCTATACTTCAAAATATTTCAATTGGTTTGTATTTAGTTATTGATTCTAGAAGCAACAAGTTCACATTTCAAGATAGTAAGCACTTAGTTCAATGTGCAATTTTTGTGACATCTTCCCATGACTTGCTACATTGAAATAAACATGGTACAAGACAATATAAGACCAAAAGAATAGTCAGTTGAAACCACGTTGAATTTTATTAATTCTTAGAGCTTCATCACTAGGTTGACCTACACATTTTATAGGACATCAAGATTTGGGAACCTATTCTAGCCAACATGGATCATTCTTAAAGCATAGAATTGCTATATAAACACCTCTTGGAGAAGATTACTAACAACAATTCAAGTAGAATATTTCATAAGTTTAATTTTCCACATGTGATCAATTGCTATATCTTAGTATAACATAATGTAATATGCATGCGGCAAGCTAGTGAGCCATATTGTAATCACTGTGTGATATTGAATCAATGTGGAGTTAGTTTATTATTCTATGTTCATTATGTTGTGTTAACTCTAAGACTCCCAGTCAGTCCATACTTTCTTGAGACTCCCCATTTGTGATTGTTTCAACAAGCCATGTTCCATCTAAAGATATAACAATTGGAGAGCCTCAAACTCAAAATACTTGAGGGGGCTTGTTTTGGTTGTTTTACTATCTACAAGCTTTAATTTAAATATATCATTGAGGGGAAATTTTAGTGTCTTGAGTGCAATTATTCATTTTAGTTTATTGAAACAAAGATTGAAATATTGACCACTATAAGAGCTCAATGACAATCCTAGGAAGATTTTCAAGCACATATGACATGCTTATAATTTAAGAACAATATTAGTTTGGCATTTTTATTTATCTCTACTAACTCAAACCTCACAAAACAACCCCATGACTTAATATAATATTAAATAAAATGTATTTTTCATCTCTCATGCTTTGATCCATATTATCCTTCATATAATCAAATTACAATTCTTAATATGTAATTAATATTCCCTAAACTTACATTTAGATTTCCTTAAAAAATTAAGAAATAAACAACACCTAATACTAATACATTGAAAATAAATTAAATGTATATATAAACACTAAAATTAAAATATTATATACATATAACCCTGTAATCGTCATTAATTCATACTTTGTCGCATGGTTTCCCAAATATTGTAATAATTGGTAAAAAGCCTCCACAACTCTTTTTTCCTCGCCCATCAGTGCCATTCCCATGCCTTCATATTCTGGTTGACTATAACGCGATCTCTGTAGGTAAAATTTCTCTTCACTTTTACAAGGGAAATATTGTGTGAAAACACCTATCCATACCCATTTCCCTGGTTTCAACGGCCATAACACGCCGGCGCTAGTACGTAATTCGGTGTAATCGGAAATGGTATTGACAACAAAGTACACCATCGCTGCCGTGTTGGAAGAACATATGTCCCCACATTTTAATGTCATGTAATTATTTCCCTTCTGTGAGCAGGAATCAACTAAAGTGAGACCGGGGAAGGTCAAAGACTTCAGAGCCGCATCCACACCACTCGCTATCCTTGCACATATTATACATGACGATGGCCATTTCTGCAAAAATATTACAATACAATTACAATAAACCCATGAACACTTGTTAACATTATAAGTTCGCATATCTAAAAAGTATTGTTACCTTTATAGTTCGAAGGCAAGGTTCCAATGCCGATATGTTTCATGCTACCAGCTCTACTATTCTCAAACTCTCCGTATTCTCCAGACTTCTTATAACTGGTACTTTCCACTGAGTGCATGCTCTCAACGTCTCCAATGACCTGCAATATTCGAAGCCTTCTATCATCTTCACCTGTTCAGCAGATCTTGTGATGCTAAATTCTTTGAGTGAGACTAGTTCTTTAAAATTTGGAAACTCTTGTAATTCCTCCGGCCCACAATTATATATATCCAGCCTCTCAAGGTTTACCAGATCACAAACACCGCTTATGCTTTTCAGCTTTTCACAATCTGTCAACTGTATGGTCTTCACTGATATCGGCAAGCTATCTATCTCTACTAATTGGCGATTACGGTGAAGTATGATCTCTTCCAGGGCGGGGCAACAATGTTGAGAGATTAATATCCTCGACACAAGAGTGCATTCTACTCTCATATATTTGAGGCTGCACAACGAAGAAGAAAAGCACCTAGACAGGATATCCAATTCTGTTAGGGGGCAGTCAGAAATATGCAGACTATGAAGGCTAGTAAGCTG
Source organism: Sequoia sempervirens (assembly GCA_007258455.2). Taxonomy (NCBI): domain Eukaryota; kingdom Viridiplantae; phylum Streptophyta; class Pinopsida; order Cupressales; family Cupressaceae; genus Sequoia; species Sequoia sempervirens. The sequence goes on along the minus strand of VDFB02027761.1, from coordinate 18,120 downwards.
CGTAAATGCTTCTGGTAAGGATTCCAACTCACACCCAGAAATTTCAAAAGTAGTCAAGGAGAACAAATTCCCGATAGAAGTTGGCAAAGTTTTCAACAAACTCGATCGGATTGTCAGCTCTTCCAATTTGCTCAGTTGACCAATGTCATTTGGTAATTCAATTAAGCTTAAGGAGTAAAAATACAGCTTTTTGAGTGATCCGTGATTTGTGATAGGAGCAAGCACCCTTGTCATATTTTTGCATCTAAAAACATTCAGAACCTCCAGCTTTGTCATATTTTCAAGAATGTCCGGCTGCAAGTTGAACCTCCAGCAATTACTTAAATAAATACATTGCAGATTCACGAGTTCCTTAAATGAATCTGGCAACATCATCAACTCTTCGCCATCCAAATTTAGATGCCGCAGGTTTTTCAAATGGCCGAACTCGCCAGGCAGCGACTTTAGCTTATTACATCCTCTTAAATCGAGGTGCTCCAGCGATTTGAGTTGGCAAAACTCTTCTGGTAGACCTTCGATAGGAACTCCGGAATGCAGTGGAAGTCCTATGGATATCTTTTTCAAATGCTGTAGACGTCCTATTGAGTTCGGAAATCTCAGGAAACTTCGGGCATCAGATATAATCAGCTCTCTCAACTCCAGAGGAGGCTGCAGCGACATTCGGTTTTTACTAAACCAGACCGTACAACAACTATAACAGATTTAAGGTGTGGCTGTGCATAAATAACAGTAAAAAAAAATACTTACCTCGGCAGTCTCACTCCACAGTTCTTCTAATTTGTCAGGATACTCAATCTCTAATATTCTTAAATTCTTCAACGGAAGCCATGGCTGGAGAGCTGTGTCCGGAAAGCAGACCCATCGCAGCCAGACAAGGCCTGCTGATAGTGTAGCTAATTCTTCTGTAAAATAGTCGCCACAGACAATCAGGATTTCTAATCGCCGCTTAAACCTTTTACGTGATCCCCTCACAAACTCCACAAGCTCCTTACATTCTTTATAAAACTCCTCTGTTTCCGCTCGAATCCCCCTAATCCCCCGAATCAGCACGCCTTCCTAAATATAAAAAAAAAAAGAAGCGAACTTATAAAACAGTTAACGTACCAACAATATTTCCATGCGAAAATAGTGGATATTAAGCTCACCTGCCCCTCTATTTCAATGTCGCGAATTTGCTCTGGTGACCAAAGACGGTAGGGAGATTTATTGCCAATTTCTTTTCCCGTATTTGCAATTTCTCTTCCCATATCCCTCAGATGATCATGCATTTTTATGCGGTTCTCCTCATCGAGCTCAACCAGACACTTATTCTTCAGCATTGTCAAACTATGCAGCCCACTCCATCCGGAACCACCCCACACTGTGATGGCCAACTGTTCTTCTATTCCTATAAAGAGACAAGATATATCTAAAAATATCTCTTTTTCTTCCTCATCTAATGCATCAAAGCTCACTTTCAGTATGCTTGTAATGTCTTCCGGCAATACTCTGGAGACCTTGTTTAATTGAGAATACCAATAATCCTGTGACATACCATGAACTAGTCCTCCTAGTACCTTCAGGGATAAGGGCAATCCCTGGCATACTCCTAAAAAAATTTGAACAAGACTTTCGAAGTCATTTGTTGGAGAGGGTTGTCCGAAAGCATGCCAACAGAAAAGTTCCATGGCATGTTTGGGATCTAATTCTTTCATTTTATAAATGGAGGAGATTCCCCATGATCTAAGAACTCTAGAATCTCGACTTGTGACAACAATCACACTACCCTGTCCAAGACTGTCTTTTATTGGCAATAGAGACTCCAGTTGATCTTGATGGTCTATATCATCCAAAATGATAAACACTTGAACAGATCTCAAATGCTTTGCCAAAATTGCTTTTCCAATTTCTACATTATCAATTTTTTCTGCATCATTGAAACCAAGATCTTGTAGCATCTTTTTTTGCTTGTTATGCAGATCTTTTTTAGATCTATCCCGCACATTGTGAATAAAACTGCATTTATATATGGAGAATCTTATCTTATTGTAGTATTCTTTTGCTAGTGTAGTTTTACCACACCCACCCATCCCAACAATCCCTACAATATTTATTTTTTTGAAGAGTCAAATGTATTTCTTTCAAAGTCTTGTAATATTTCATCAAGACCCACAGGATAATTGGCCACCACTAACGGGATCTTTTGAGAGTGCTTCTTTATGTAGTCTTTAATAGCCTTCAACATTTTCTCTTCCCCTTCATTACTACACAAAAAAAACATTAAAAATGTTGCTCAAATTAGTTTTTTCAAGAAATATTAAATTTAAATGAATACAAATTAATTAACATAATTTTAACTGATGTTAAGACAAATGGATGTCTTTAAAAATAAAAATAGTGACACATTTTGCATATAGATAACGTTTTAGCTCTCTAAATTAAAATTGGAAAAGACAGATAAGGAAATTAAAACCTTTCATATATTAATAAAATGAGAAGCTTTATATGTTAGGAAAATGAGAAGCTTTACAAAACTTTAATAATTTTATAGAATCATATATTAAGAAAATGACAAGCTTTACAAAACTTAAATAATTTTATAGAATATTTTTACATATCCATCTGATTGTGAGTGACAAGGTTTTTTTATTGAAAAGGACAAGACTTTACAATTTCAATTTTATTTTTTTAAATATGTTTGCATTGTAATTACACTCAAAGGCTAATGGTTTTTCCAAAAGCAAAAATAAAAATTAGATACAAAATTCAAATGACTATATTACCAAGACAAAGAATACAATATTAACTACACTTTTTAAATTAAAAACAAAATAAAAATAAAATATCAAAATAATGATTGACAGCTTTTTCAAAAGTAAATTAAAAATTACATACAAAAGTAAAATAAATATATTATGAAAAACTTAACTTTTTAACTAAAAATAAAATAAACTATATAAAAATAATTACTATTTTTGATAAATGAAGCTAATGGGTGAGAATTTGGTCCAAAGTTAGCATCAATTAAGCCTATTGACTCCCATTTAACTACCTCTTAGAAATGATTGTTTTGAGTTAATTAGAGTGCATGCTCGTGATGTGTTATTTATTCAAGAATTTAAGGTTTTGGTTGACGAAATGTCCAGCATTGCCTCTAAATTATGGAAAAGAGGCTAGTGTTAGTGTATTGAGGCATAGGATAGAGCTGGAGGGGTGGTGTGTCTTTGGGATTTGTGCAAGGTGTCTCCTCTTTGGTGGGCTTCTAGTAAACATTCTTTGATAATGACTTCTAGTTTCAATTCCAGGGAAGTGTTTCTGCTTACCAATGTCTATGCCCAATGAACTTAACTGGAAAATCAGGTCTTTGGATCCACATTCGACATGTAAGAGCTTTAGTCCCTTTATTCCCCTAGATTATGGCAAGCAACTTTAATGTTATTACCAGTCTGGAGGAAAAGAAGGGGTGAGTGGCCAAGTTGGAGGCCTCGTTTGTGCTTTTTACGGATAATATTCGTCTTCTTAATTTGGTTAATGTCAAGCCAAGGAATGGTTTGTATACTTGGTGCAACAAAAGATGTTGGTTGGAGTCTATTTCAAAGAGGCTCTAGATAGATTCTTGGTGTCTAGCTTTTGGGTTGGTAATAGATGGCTGAGTAGCTCAAAAATCTTAGATTGGTGGGGTTTTGATCATTGGCCTATTAAATTCTCAACAACGGTGTTGAGGGCTAATAAGAATCCTTTTAAGTTTCAATCGATGTGGTTGTGCGAACCATCATTGGTGGATCTAGTGAAAGATTGGTGGTGGAAAGGTATGTCACCTCATGGTATAACTATGTACTCTTTTGTTAAAAGACTTCAATTTGTGAAGCTCTAGCTTAAGAAGTGAAATAGGCAGTGCTTTGGTAATATTTTTTAGGCTAAATTGGCATCCCAAAACTATTTAGATGTAGTCACCAGGTAGATATAGGAGCAGGGGCTTTCTAAGGGGACCCTTATAGAAGAAAGCGAGGCTTTGAAGGATTTAGAGGAATGGGAGTTGCAGGGGGAGATTTATTGGAAGCAAAAGTCCAGGTTTGAGTAACTTTAGGAGGAATATAGGAACACTGCTTTCTTTTTTAACTCTGTTAAGGCCATAAGACATGGGAATTCAATATGGCATCCCAAGGTTACTAGCTATCTTCTTTTCCTAAAATTTGAAGGAGGTTACCCGATATTTCTCTTCTCTCTTTAAAAAGGAATCCCCTTGGCTCTTGAGGAGGAGAATCTTATTCTAGATTGTATTCCTCCCATGGTCTCTAATGAGATGAATGAGATTCTATGTAGCCCTATTTCTCTTGATGAGCTAGAAGGGATAGTTTTTTTAGATGAAGAAGGGGAAGGCCCCTGGACCAAATGGATTTCTTATAGAATTTTTTCAAGAATTCTAGGAGATTTTCAATCATGACTTATTGGTGGTGGTACAAGAATCTCAGATAAATAAACAGATGTTGAAGGCTATGAATGCTAATTTTCTTATGCTTATCCCCAAAAAAGAGGGGGCTAACTCACTAGATATTTTTAGGCCAATTGCTTTATGCAATGTGGTTTACTAAATCATATCCAAGCTAATTGCGAAGAGGCTTAAGTCATTGCTTAATAGAGTGATATCAATCAAGCAAGGTGGGTTTGTGACAGGCAGGTGACTCTTGGATGGAGTTGTTATAGTTGTTGAGGCCATTCATTCAATAGCAAACTCCAAGGAAAAGGCTATGTTCATGAAACTAGACATGGCTAAAGCATCTGATCGACTGAGATGGTCATTTTTGCAAAAAGTGCTTACAGCTTTTGGGTTTGGAAATGTATGGATAGAGTGAGTAATGAGTTTTGTTACATCAACTTCTTACTCAATTGTTGTTAACAGTGAGCCCATTGATTTGTTTGGGACCTCTCAAGGTCTTTGACAAGGGGACCCCTGTCTCCTTATTTATTTATGATATCAATGGTTGAGGGCTTGAGAAGAATTTTAAAGGATCATGTGAGGCAATGGCTTATTCAAGGGTGGAGGTGGGTATTTGAGCTTCCTACTCGGTCTCACCTACAGTTTGTAGATGATACTACTCTAGTGAGAGTTGCCAAGATCAGCAAAGCTACCAATTTTAGACGGATTTTGAATATTTACCTCATGGCCTCGGGTCAGAGAATAAATAAAGTTAAGTCTCCCATATTCTTCTTCAACACCCCTCCTCGAACCTAATCAAGAATTGTTTGAATTCTCAGGTTCAATTAGCTCCCTTCCCCTAGTGTATTTGGGTATTCCTATCCCGATGGGCTATTTACCTCGAGAGTTGTGGCAAAATGTGATTGATAAGTTTCGGGGGTAAAATCAATCATTGGATGGCTAGGTGGCTATCCTTTGCAGGCAAAGTGTTATTACTGAAGTCAATGGTCTAATCGCTGTGTTTGTATATATGCATGGTGCAGGTGACTCCATTAAGCTTTATTAAGGAGTTGGATGCTCTTTCTAGACATTTTTTTATGGGTAGGGAATCTGAAATCTACAAAGTGGAGTTTGGTCAAATAGGAGGATATATGCAAACCAAAGCAAGAAGGTGGCCTGGGCCTATGATAGGCAGTTATTAATGGTCAAGCCCTAGTTTCTAAGCTTTATTGTGTAGTCTGCAATTTTGGGACCTCAAGATTTTAAACGTTTCCGTACCTGGAATATCCTATTGGCTACCATTCAGATATAGTCTTATTCGGATTACTTCACTTACAGATCATATAGAGCTCGCCCTCCTTAACTTGTCTCCATTTTAATGGTGCGAGCAGGCCGATAGAAGTTGCTCTTTCAGTATTATCCTGTCAATACTTGGCTTATGTGTTTGGCAGAAATAGGAATTATGACCCTTTGAAACATTTGCTGTTGCTTTCCAATTATCAAACAACAGTCTTGGAAAACAATACTGATGAGAATGGCATTGTGCTGAGTTATTCAAAAACAGAGTAGAGATGTATGATGCTCTTCCAACGATTATTGCTAAGAGCAAGCAGTATAATGAGTTGCACAGATCTTTATCCCCAGGTTTATATATGCCAATTGATGTGAAGAATCCAAATTTTGGTTCAACGTTGGCCGAATCATGCATATCAACAGTTGGTGATAATGATAGAGAAGCTTCTTTTATCAGAAGGGTTATGTCGGGCATTTTCAGACATTTCACAGAGCATCGTTGAGGGGAACGTTCTTTTTGCTACTTTAAACAAAGATTAACCTCCGTTTATTTCAAATATAGTTTTTGTTTCAATTACAATATGAAAATCAAAATAAAAAGAACATGGTACACTGTTGTCATCCCCCTAGCCATTTCCAGTTAGACCCGGGGACGCATCCCCGAGTAACACTGATTCATCCTTTGTGTGCATTATAGTCATTTTGATATTCATTTTGTAGAAGACAAATCTGTTCACTAACATATTGGAGGTGGTGCACTAATCAAGATCAAGCTTGGGTTAGGATATTGTACCCGCATCTCAATAACTTAGGCCTTAGGTTTCTGGAGGTTGGATGGACTAAGGTGGAAGATTACAAAGTCAATGAGAGGTTGGGACATGTAGAGGTGCCTAGGAGTAAAATCCCACATGAATGGCCACTCGAAGGAATTGACAAAGATCGAGAGGAGTTTTTTGAATCTTAGCAGGTAGGATGTGAAGCCCTTTGTCTTGGAATGATTCTCTGGCATTGAGTCCTGATCCGAGAGGGGTCTACTCAATGGCAATTGGGTATCAAGTTTTGGGTAGACAAAAATATGGAGGGGAGGAACTGTCCCTTGGTGGAAGAATGCTTGGAATAAGTTTTTCTAACCCAAATGCAATTTCTTTTTGTGGCTTGTGGCTCGGGATAGGTGTCTCACCTAGGAGAATTTGAAAAAGTGGGGCTTTCCAAGACCTTCAATTTGTGTGTTGTGTGGTAGTAGTGAAGAGTCTTCTTCATACTTATTTTTTCAATGCTCCTTTGCTACGTTCATGTGACATTGCTGGCGGGAGTCCTAGAAACAAGCTTGTATGCATGCTTCATCTTTAGTGGAGTTTTGGAGGAGTATAGTAAGACCACCTGCTAAGACCTTCTTTCTCCAGGTGGTTTGGAATATAGGGCCCTCTTGCATTCTTTGACAAATTTGGCTTGAAAGGAATAGGAGGATTTTCCTGGACTAGGGGTTGGTTGTACAACAAATCTAGCAAAGGGTTATGGGTTTGATTAAAGAAACTATCCAAGCTAAGTGTGAGTGGTTTCCCTTGATGATTCAAGGGTGATGGAGGTGATGCAAAATATGGGTTTATATGTGAATGGGCGAAAGGATCCACCTTCATTAAGGGGTTGAAATCCCAAAGGGAAAATTTAGTGGGATGGTAGGTGGACTCCTCTTCCTGCTGGTGTTTTGAAGCTTAATACGGATGAGTCCTCAAAGGGAAATCTGGAACATGCAAGGATTGGAGGAGTTGGAAGGGATATCTCTGATGCAATTGATTTCTTTTCTTTTCCATTTATAAGGGGTACCAAACTAATAACCTTATGCAAGCTCTTGCAATTCTCATTACATTGGAGAAGGGTTATGGCACAAGATTGTCCGTGAATCTAATTCTATAATATTGGTTAATATGTTGAATAAGAAGAATTTAGAGGGAGTGAACCAACAATTGGCTTCGATGGCTCGACAAATTCTAAGGTTGAGCAATTCTTTGGATGTGGTTTCCTTTGTACACATCCCGAGGGAGTGGAACAATGTAGCAAATCGCCTAGCTAAATGGGCTTTGGGGGGTCAAGATGATTGGAAGGTTAGTGAATGAGAGCAACTTCCTTCGGACTACTCTCATAATTTGCAAATTCTATTTTTTGCCCCTGGTCAATCTAGGTTTTTGGGGTGACCTAGTGGGCCTTTTGTATGTTGGTCTTTCTCTTGGTTGTACTATTGGTTTCTTCTATTTATTAAATTATTTAACCCTTTTTTCAAAAATATATATATATATGCAAGTAGTAATTAAAATAAAATAGATTTAAAGTATAATAGTTAGAGATTAATATCTCTAGGTATTTTTAGATACATTATACTAGTATTTTTTAACAACTCTTATAATGGTTAGTTTGTGACTTTAATGTGTTATTGTAATTTATTTTATTTTTAGAAATAGTTTAGTTTTTGTTTGGATGAAAGATTGTATCTATATTATAATTTTAATATGTTGAAGAGGGTTTAATTCTAATTTTTTAAAAAAATTTAAATAATGAAAATGCTCTAAGTTAAATATTTAAAGTAGAAAGAGTAACATGAAAAAATCATAGTTGTAACTTTCCATGACATAATGTAAATGTTGAGAAGAAAATATATGCACAGATTAGAATTTGTATGTCTTTAAAAGATATATTTTTTTTATCATTGCTTTGAAGTTTATCAAAATATTTGGTGCGATAAAATATTAGGGATAAAATTCACTTGCAAACTTTTACACTTCATATTGAAAAAGGTCCACTTGTCAATGGACTCTTGCTCTACTAGTGAAGTTGAATGGCTTTAAATGAACCCACCACCTGGGATCAAGTCTTGTTGAGTGCAAGGTGCCAATATCATAAGGAATGAGGTCAAGATTATGCCCCAAGAAAATTTGACAAAATAAATACCCCTCAATCCTTGGCTCTTAGCCAAAGAAGTGTTCTCATGTATTGGGTAGCTAAAATGAATATGGGTTTGATATAAAACCCTCCATCAATATGTGTGTATGTGTGTATAATGGGACTTTGGAAGCAAGAAAATAAAACAAAATCTTGAATGTGTGTGTGTGTGTGTGACCAATGGGATTTTGGAAACAAGAAAACGAAACAAAATTTTGAGTTAAATTTAAGGGAGTTTGTCAAAGTCATAATCATTGACTTATTCTTTCCTACTATTTTATTAGTATAGATTATTTATAATTAGTATAGATTTTATTTAATTATGTTTCTTTGGTATGAACATCCTAAATTTATGTGCAAGTGGTATGCAATTAATGAGTGTCATTTTAGAAGATTGTGTTGGATAGAGAAAGGTGTCACGTCTCATACTTTGATGCTATTTTGACCATGACTTACTTTGACGCTATTTTGACCATGACTTATTTTGATAATGTTTGACCATGATTTATTTTGATAATGTTTGACCATGACTTTATGGGATTTAATATACGAATTATGATACTATGCTTTGATGTATGGGAATGTAGAAAAATAATTGTTTTCTTTCAAGAATTATGAGTGCATTTATATAAAATAGGAATGTTGATTTAATTTTTAAATTTACGTTTCTACAATGGTTACTAATACACTTTCGTTTTTGCACGCCTGAGTGCATTTGAGTGGCAGGTGATCGAAGGCCAAGGTGATCGAAGGCCAAGAGTGTGATTGAGGAAAAGAAGGTTAGCTTTCCGACAGGGTAAAAGAGGAGAAGCTCTCGATTACGCACACACCACTTAAATCATGTAGCTGCATTAGGTCATGTTTGTTTTTCAATGTGATTGCGTGAAAATGATTAGCATAGCAAATTTAAATTATGGTTTAATTAACCTTAGAAATTGTGGAAATAATATGGCTTATTCTATTTTAATTATTCCCCATTTACATTTGAGCAACAAAAAGGAAAAATCTGTTTTAAAAGAAATATAATTAAAAATAAAACAAAATAAATAAAAGAATAGAATATTGTGTTTGCATAAATGAAAATTTTAGGTTTGCATAAAAGGGGATATAATTCTGTTTTGTATATAATTTTCCAAAAATAAGGAGGAATGAACAGCCCGAGAGAACATTGGGCTCTGGAAATTCTGTCTTAAAACCAACAAAGCAGATGGCATGTGGCAATCCTTAGAAATTGCATGAGAATTTTATCTGTCATCTGGAAATTTTATGCATGATCCTCGAAAAGAGGTAGGGAGCTTTAAGAGAGAAAAGGAGACTTCGAATGAATCATATCGGAGAGTTCTGGAACAGAGACAAAGAAGGTATTGCTGGGCTTCTGCACTGGAAGCAAAAATTTGCCAGGTTCTTTTCATACTTTGCCTTCTTTTAAATTTAAAATTGCAGTAAGGAAATGGAAGGAATGAAATGCTTTATTCCATGATATGAGCACAAAAAACTGAGAAATCTTTTCAATTTCATTTTTAAATCTCGGAAATTGTTTACTTCTTTTGTTGCAATATAGAATACACATTCTTTCTTCAGAATTAGGGTTTTTATTCTGTTACAAAATCTGCAACTTATTGAACTGCTCTGAAGTATAATTGGAAATACATATATATATCTGCACATAATGTCTGCATAAAAACTCTATCATCTAAACAAATTCAAAATGTCTTTGAGATAAATTCGAATGCAATTTATACTGGGCAAATGTTTTCTTTATTCTGAGTTTTGAAATTGCTATCCATAGGAATGAGGAAGGGATATTATTCCCTTGTCCTCCCCATGGGAAGGACGCGACCCTATGAGAGGCTCGCGCCCTCCACAGGCCGCGGCCTGTGGAGGAGGCGCGAGCCCCTCACAGTCCGCCCCCTCCCCATGGGAGGCGCAAGGGCTTCCCCTGAGCCTTTTGTTGCTCAATGCCAGTAAGGAAACCCTGTAAAATGTCCTGTTCTGTGTGCACGGCCAGTGAATTCTTGAACAGTTTAAAAGAACCAGAATTTCTTTCTTCAAATTACACACAGCTGTACATGAATTTCTACATACACACACACACATATATATATATATATGTATACATATACATTTGGCTGTATATACATACACATATATATATATATTTATATATATACATATATATATAGAGATATCCATGCATATATGTGCCAAAATACAAGTTGAAAACAGGAAAATCATTTCCAGAAAGTAGTATGAACTCTGTTAATTATACACAAATATCTCAGAATTGTTAAACCTGAAACAAGAATAGAAATGTTTTTGAGAAACCATGTAAACTGGAAAGCATCTTGATTACTTAAACATATACTTACTTACAGCAGAACAATCCTGAGTAAAGGAATACAACATCAAAATTTGAATGAAAGATTATCTTTCAAACCTCAGAATTTTTGAATAAATTGCACTGTTTCAGTATATTATTATTACTCTGTAACCTGTATTGAAATTGGGAATTAAACTGTCAGTCAGCCTGAGCTTGGAAAGAATAGAAATGCATACTGAAAACAGAAAACACTGTTCCTTCTTTCTATTAGTGCACTGAAAAGTATTAAGACATATATGTTCTTCTTTAAAACAGAGCCTTTATCCAAATCAAAAAGGGTTACTTACCAAAGAATAAATGACATCTTACTACTGAATTTACAAAGGATGTTCTGAAATTCATATTTGAAATTCTTTTAGAATTAATTGAATGATTGAAACATGTACGAAAATGCATAATTTTCTGCTTTGGTATTTATTCATACTTCACTATGGTAACTTCCGGGACAGGGTGCCGAAGGTGGGCCAACAGAGACGGTAGTATTACCTTTTCTAAACTACCATTTACTTGTATTATTTATGCTTGGCCAAGCACTGTACCATTGAAATAGATGGGTTGTTTTTTTTTTAAAAGCCTAGAAACATATATGTATTTGAGTCTCTGCCACCTCCTGTTGCAAGAAATGTGTTTATTTCTCATGTTAGAAATGCATATAGGCATCAGGCACGCATCGAGAGTTCCCTCCTGTTTTACTGTTTCGGGTTGCTAGGCTCCTTTATGCAGGGCCGGGGATTCCTTCGAGTTAGGAAGGGACCCGGGGAAGTCATGGACTTCGTGGTTGGGCGGAAAAGGCGCCTGAATCACATTCTTGGCCCCAGCTCGCAAGAAGACCGAAGGTGTCACGGCGGTTGGTGGTTCCAAGTTTTATTTGCTATTGATGTACTTGTGTATTATTCAGAATTGGCTCGAGAAGCCCATTGTAAATGTATATGTATTTGACATTCTTTGTTGAAACTTTGAAATAGAAGTATGATTTGAAAGTATCTAATGTAACATTGATTTGAGGAGTTAAAGTTTTTATAACTTAGCATAGAAAAGATGTTTCTATTAGAATTGTTGATTCTTCCAAGTGAGGTTGAATATATGTATATAGAAAGTCATTTATGTTTTGTATAATCTTGATACATTACATTGATATTATTATTATACATGAAATGCAATTTAAATTCTCTTTTATTAAGATCATTTGGAAGTGTTATGAACAATGTTGACTTCTTGGAAACCTTTTTATAATGGTTTGAATAAATTGGAAATACTCTTAATTTCTCTTTAATACTGATTTAATTGGATTGAATACACTCTTAATTTTTCCAAGCGCACATCCGGTAGCAAAGAGAAGGGTATTATTGATAGAATTTGTATGTTGTACAATAAACTATATTTTTAGTTTGTGTGAAAATTGAGTATATGTTTTAATATTATAAAATAGATGATTTTTTCTTAAAAATTATATTTTGTGAACTAATAAAGATTAGAATTCCCTTATTTTACACAATATTTTTCAAGTTTCACATAATCTTTATGTCATCATTGAAATATTGATTGTAGATAGATTGGCACTACATTAAATCAAGTTATAAATATCAAATACTTTCAAGCCAACAGAAAACCCACTATAATTCAATTGAAAGGCTTCTTTTGATGATATTTAGCTTCATATTTAAAAAACATAAACAACTCATAATTAATTTAATTAAAATTTAAAGTACTCTAAAAACTTAAAAAATTATACTTATGAAATTTTATGTACACATCAATTTTGTTAAGGATCTATTATAACTTTATTGTGTAATAAATTTTAATGATTGCTTTGAAAGGTCACACAAAAGTATATTAGAAGCCACTCATGAGGATCATATAAATTTATCATTTTTTTACTTTTATTTTATTTTTTTCCTTAAAGATAATCAAGGGCTTAGATGCTATGTAATAATTTGGTTATAGTATCTTTGACTTTAGGTACTAATTATGGATAGCTTTGTTAATAAGAATGTTCCTTAATTTCTAAAACTTTAGGGTTTTAGGTAATTTAGGATTTTTAAAATTGGTTTAGGCATTTGTCTATAAAAGAATCTAAGCATTTCACTACAAAATCATTCTTATGATTAGAATGAAAATATTATACGAAACATAAAATGTCATATCTAAAAAAATAAAGATCCACCACCTACTATGACAAAGAATGAAGATATGAAAATTGAAAAGCAATCAGAAATCCAATTTACAAACCTTGTGCTCAAATAAAATAAAGTGATAAAAAATAGGAAAGCCCTTGCGTTTTCCAAGCCAAAAAAACAAAAGCTATCCAAACTCTTAACTAATTTGTTTGGGTTCAAAGTCACATATTACATAGCAAACTAACCCCTACCATTCCCATATTATTTTCAAAATATTTTTATTATTCATGATTGCTGTTAGCATATCTCCTTATCAAAGAAGATTATTCAAATTTAACCAGTTGGTATTTATGACTTTTTTTTTCCATACTTTTATTTGACCTTTCTTATTCATTTTCATTTCTTCAATTATTAGGGACAAAAACCACGTTTGACTTAGCCAAACTATCTCTTATGGTCTAGATCTAATTATGATCCTAGTATTTTTGTGATTACTATTAATCTTTTCCCCTAGACAGGAATAATTGTCTTGCCAGTTTTGAGCAGAAATGATAACTCGGCCAAACACCAAGGAGAATTTGCATATGTGGGCGAAAGTATGGAAATATGAAGGAAAGAAGTAGTCATGGCATCTTCTATTTCGGATAGTTTGAAATCGCCGAGTTGAAGCTCTGGCTGATCTAAGAAAACTTCAAGTCCCATGGGTTTGAGGGTTTGGTAGATGGAGATGGCCAGCGTGTGCTTGGTGTCTGGTCCACGATGGTTTATGAATACATCGCAGGGCACCCTTTTCCTTTTCTTCATTGACTTTGAAGATGATGCAGATGCAGCTGTCGGCACAACTTCCTCAGAGGCATTGTTACTCTCATTGGGCGTTGCGATGGAAGTGAAAGGAAGGGGAACAGGAACTGAAAGAAAAGGGAGAGAGATTGATAAGAGCAGAGAATATCTAAAACAGAGAGAGGCGCGAGGGTAGGAAGGATATCAAACAATGGTAAGGCAGCAAGCAAATAGAGAAGAATGGTAGAAATAACGTGTATGAGTAGGAAAGGTACAGAGACTAGGTGTACTCAAACGCATGAAAGAGTAGAGAGAAAAGTTGTAGAAATAATGGGTGGAGGAGTAGAGATTGTACTGAATGGACCCCACACACTGATTTCTCTGCGCAGTTTTCACATCCCTCCAAATTCCGCGTTGTCCACTTTCATTTTGCTGTGTGTACGAAACTTTTAAAAAGACATTTAACAAACATTCTCGGGGAGACGACCCGAGATTGTTTTCGGGGTTTGAGGAAAATCGGAGACTCTTAGTGCTGCCCTTAGCAGCATTTTTAATGTAAAAAAGAATAACATAGGAAACAAGGCAGTCAATGAGGAAAGGGGTTGTGTTCGCAGCAATTTGTTGATTTTTATAATTTATAAGATCTGAAGTGCTTAATAGCGTGCTTAAGGCTATTAAGAGATCATTAAAAGTGAGTAGGATAATAAAATAAAAAATAAAAAATTGGTGCAATAAAAAAGGTATGCAAATGTAAGAAGGAAAGAACTATTTTTTTTAAAACACAATCTCAAAGGTTTTTGGAAGAAATTACAGGAGAAAACAATGTCATGGTTGTCTAGTGGTTAGAATATATGTAATATTCTTTTAAGAGTGGGTCTAAGAGAAAGACTCTCCTCTAGTAGTTAACACATCAATCGAGTTCTTCTCAATGGAAGACATCAAACAAGGAATAAAGAATTTAGCAAGTGGTAAGTGCAAGACATAGATGGGTTGCAAGCTACATTTTTAAAATGGGGAGTTGAGACCCTTGACCTAACATCAAAAGAATGTTCAATGGCATGACTCAAGAAGACTTTACAGTGGTGTGGATGACTAGTGTTGTCATCCCTCTCTATAAAAGTGGAGATATCAATAACTCATCTAACTACCACACTATTAAGGTAAATATTTTTCTAAGTAAGCTTCAGATCAAGACACTCTACCATTGATCATTACATCACTTTTACATACTTGACTGAAAAAATATGGGACACTCAAGGTGAGGAAGCTTTATGTTGCTTTATCAATTTAAAGAAAAACATTTCATAATGCCTAGAGATAAATTATAGAACAAAATGGAGGAATTAGGTAAACCATGAATCTAGAGTAGTAGTGCATAGACTTTATAAGCAAATCAAAGTTAAAATCAGATGAAGTGAGAGAATGTTATTGGTGTTATACTTTGACAAATTTGAAGAATGGTTAAGAAAAATAGATGGGGGTATTCAGCCGGCAAGTTACATGGTGAACTTATTTTTATATACTAACGATCTTATCCTAAATCCAAAAATATCTCGTAGATTGATGATGCAAATTGTCATGTGTCCGGGACTTGGCGGGAAGACATAGGTAGCGTGAGGTTGGCCTATCATGAGACCCTCGTCGGCTGACTGAGTGGTTAGAGGGTCGTTTCAGCGCTTGGCTCAGCGTCTGATTGGCAGTTTTGATTGATTGGCTTTCGTTCGGGCTCATTCGGAGACCTTTTGCAGAATTGCTATTTTTAGCAGTTCCTGGCAGGCAGAGTGGGACCACTGCTATTTTTAGCAGTTTGAGATTGGCAGCATCCGGGATCACTTCTGAGTTCGTCAGCATCAGACGGATCGGTAATCGGATGATTTATGAGGAAGATATTAATATTTAATTATATTGATTAAATATTAATTATTTAATGTTTATAATATAAAGTTATAATTTAAAATTATAACTTAAGTCATCTGCTTTGAGGGGTGCGCCCAACATCAGGAAAGGGGCCATTTCGCATATTAAATTTATAATTTAATATTTGCCTGAGACTTTTGCAAATAAAAGAATTAAAAGTTGAAATATATTAAATTTCCCTATTATTAAGGAAATCGCACTTTTGTGCAATAAAAGGGGTTTTGCATTGGTAAATGAGCCATTATGACATTTTGGAAAATCAGGAATTGATCGAGTCTTGCCAGAGCACTGAGACCTTAGGGTTTCGTCTCGAAATCGTCGGAGAACGAGCCATCTCCTTCGAAGCAGTTCAGAGGATGTGAAATAACATCCGATTTATTGCCAGTCGTGGGATTCCTTCATCCAGGAGGAGTTACAGAGCATCACATGTGATTCAAACAACGGTTTGGTATCCCGCGAGCTAAATCACGCCATCTGAGGGGGGACCTTGAGTCTTACTGTACTTGAGCAGTTAGGGTTTTATCAGGTTTTATTCATATCTGGCAGCCGGGAAACATGGCTGACAGAACTGACAGGTGTTACAGGACTGATAGAACAGTTGATCTTAGAACAGAGACTCCTTACAATAACAGAGGTCAGAACCGTGCTGAGGTCTTGCATGCACTCAGAGAACTTAGTGCAGGTCAACGGCGGTCAAATGGTGTATTACAACAGGTGGCAGTTGCACTTCAGAGACTGGATACTCCGAGGAGATCGTCACCACCTCGTGACGATGACAGAAGTGTTACAGGTTCGCGGAGAGCTCCTAGGTCAGTGTCACGAACAGCGGATAGGCCTACGAGGCCCACCTTCACGAGACAGGAGCCCGTTGAGGATATATCAGGTGAAAGGTATGAGGGTTTGTTCGCCGGCACACTCAGGGCAGCGAACAACGAGTGGCAGTTAGAAGCAACTGAGATTAGTGGGAGGATTAACATTGACAGGACACCGCAGAGCACAGATGGAGAAGTGATTAGCATGTTTCGGGAGTATAGCAATCTACCTCAGAAGATTAAAGAGAAACTTTCTTTCGTGAGTTACGTGGATGTGCACCCGAGTCTTTGCCATAAGACGGAGTTCGAAAAACAGAGATATCTCACTACAGCTCGTGAGTTGTTTACACCTGGGAAAGATAGAGAATCTACATCTGATGATTGTACAATTCTTTATGAGAGTGATTTGATATCTTCAGTCTCTTGTGAAGTAGGCAGAAATTTGTGTGATGAATTTGATCGAAGTGCTTATTTGATCCATAAGCACACTAGCACAACTTCGGGTAATGGCTTACCTACATCGTCTTTGCAGGAGGTGACTCAAGAAATTTCTGCCCTAAAAGCCACTTCTGATTTTTATAACAGCGATGGTGAAACTTTGCGTGAGCATGATATAACAGCTGTTTCAGAGGTGCAAAGTAACTCTATGGAGTCGTCACGTGAAGAGACTCCAGAGTTGGGTACTACAGATGCAGTTGGTATTGAGGATTTATGTTATGACGAGTCTGATTTTTCGGATCAGACCTTTGAAAACCAACTAGAGGATTCGTATGTTGACACGGAATCCCAGGATCATGCGTTGGATGAGCATGCAGTCACTGTTGGAGTAGGAGCGTGTGAGGATACTGTCAGACCAGCAACTTCTACCGTACCAGTTGAGCCATCCTTCGAGGTACAGAGCAGTAGTACCTTAGATGTTGAGGTGTGCATGGTTGAGAGCACACACGATGCTGCAGATCATGAGGAGAGTGATGACGGATCAGCGTCATATCATAGTGCATATGGTGAACCGGAAATCTTGTATGGGGGTCGTGAGTTTCAGAATCCTCATCATTTGGTTGGGCAACTACATGTGGATGACACTATGATTACTACCGCCCTTGAGCATTTTGACGTTGCTCGTCAGATGTTGACTACCTACAGTAGGAGTCCTTCGACAGATGAGCACAGTGATAGAGGTTTTTCCCTTGCAGTGATACATGCACTCCGAGAAGCAATTGGAACGATGAAACAAAACTATCTAAAACTACTAGCAGACAGAGATTTCCTTCTCGAGTGGGATTGCCTTTGTTATGATGCATGGCGGGGAAGAGAGGAGCGGATCGATGAGCTCACTCATGAGCTTGAGGTGACTGCGAATTCATTGCAGAGCACCCAGTTGGCTCTTCGGGAGTCACAGTTACAGATTGAGAGGCTTACCGTGGCGTTGAGGTTAGCACAGTCTTCACCACCTTTGGACATCGTGCGGTCTTGCATGGCAGTGGTTGGTGA